>JAXCGZ010013286.1:7500-15000 GCA_037179515.1 Halocaridina rubra | reverse complement strand
TAAGCTTGAAAAAGTTAAAAGACATGCCACGAAACTGGTGTCAGAAATACACAATCTCAGTTATGATGAGAGACTGAGGGAATTAGACTTACCATCACTCGAAGTTAGAAGATTGAGGGGGGATATGGTGACAGTCTTCAAATTCCTTCATGGTTATGATAGAGTGGATAGGGATCGATATTTTGATATGGCTGGCTCTAGAACTAGAGGTCATAGTTTGCAGCTTCGTAAGAAAACTTTTTTGCAGGATGTAAGGATATACTTTTTCAGTGTAAGAGTAGTTGATAATTGGAATTCGCTAAGCGAGGAGGTAGTTAATGCTATTTCAATCTATAGTATTAAGGACAGGTATGATAAATATCACTAAGTAGAAATTGGAACCGATCAGGATTCGGGAAGATACGAGCTTTGGGCTCTTTCCTGAAAACACAATTAGGTAATCTCTCTCTCTCTCTCTCTCTCTCTCTCACACACACACACACAAACACACACACACATGTGTATATATATATATATATATATATATATATATATATATATATATATATATATATATATATTTATATATATAAATATATATATATATATATATATATATATATATATATATATATATATATATATATATATATATATATATATATATATATATATATATATATATATATATATATATATATATATATGCATATATATATATATATATATATATATATATATATATATATATATATATATATATATATATATATATATATATATATATGCATATATATATATATATATATATATATATATATATATATATATATATATATATATATATATATATATATATATATATATAATATGAAACTAAAAATTAATAACACAACCTCTCGTAATATGTAAAATAAATGCACCCACAATTCTCTCTCTCTCTCTCTCTCTCTCTCTCTCTCTCTCTCTCTCTCTCTCTCTCTCTCTCTCTCTCTCTCTCTCTCTCTCTCTCTTCTCTCTCTCTCTCTCTCAAATTCCAAACTTATTTTGAAACTACAAGTAATGAAAAAATATAGGAAATTCCTTGGAGTAGGTAAGAACGTCTTTCGAGGGAAAAGGTCAGACGGTCAGATTTATGACATCTAGTGTCTGTTCCCGAGGTTCCAGAGGGAACAGCTTTACTGCCAATTCTTTTCCTTATAGATGGAAATGACCTGCCGGAGTCTTTAAATGGATTATTAAAAGTGTTTGCAGATGATGCAAAGATTGTGATGGAAGTAAAAGATGAGAATAATGGTGGTGAAATTCAGGAAGACCTATATAGTCTGCTTGAAAGGTCAGCCAAGTGCTAATGAAATTCAATACTACAAGAAGGCAAAAGTTGGGGTACTTAAAAGCAGGCATGGAACTTCAAGAGTAAGAAAACCCAAGAGCCAAATAGGTAAGCATATGGACTGATATGTCTCCGGGAATTAACATAATTAGGTCTGTAAAGGCAGTATGCGCTCTCTTAGCTCGCATAAGAGTGGAATTCATGCACATGGACAAAAAAATGTTCAGAACAATTCATGTGAGTAATATAAAACCACGGCATGAATTTACTGCCTCTTTTGGAATCTTCACATTAAAATGCATTGTAATAAACTAATGAAAGTTCAGAGACATGTTACGAAGCTGGAGAGAGATATCTAATCTCAATTATAAGGAAAAGTTGACCGAGTTAGACTTACCATCACTTGGAGCTAGAAGGTAGAGGGAGGGTATATTGACGTTTTTAGTTCTTTCATTGGTCTTGTGAAAGACTTGTTTTGGTGACGATTACATCTGCCAAAACAAGTCTTTCGCAAAAAGGCAACCGTCCTAGCCCTTGGTAGAAAAGGGAGTCCGTGACTTAAAACTGGAACGGAAATTATTATCATTTAGTCACCGTGGCTCAAGCGGTAGAGTCTGCGACTTGAGGCGTCAGGTCGAGGGTTCGCGCTCCGTCATGGTCTGAGGTTAGCAAGGGCATGCACTCAGGTTAATGATTACATCTGCCAAAACAAGTCCTTCGCAAGAGGGTAACCGTCCTAGCCCTAGTAGTCACCGTGGCTCAAGCAGTAGCGCCCGCGACTCTGAGGCGTCAGGTCGAGGGTTCGCGCTCCGTCATGGTCTGAGGTTAGCAAGGGCATGCACTCAAGGTAACGATTACATCTGCCAAAACAAGTCCTTCGCAAGAAGGCAACCATCCCAGCCCTTGGTTGAAAAGGGAGTCGGTGACGTAAAACCGGAACATTGGCTTATTAGAGTGGACAGGGAGCAATATTTTTGTATGGGGGGCTCGAGATCTAGAAGTCATATCTTGATGCTTTGTAAGAACAATTCTTTGCAGGATGTAAGAAAGTACATTTAAAGTGCAAGAATAATTGATGATATGGAATTAGCCAAGCGAAAAAGCAGTGAATGCTAGATGTACTCATAGCTTTAGGGAGAGATATGATTAGTGTCGGTGAGTAAAAAATGGAACCGATCTGGAGACTAGGAGCTACCACCATAAAGTTCTTTTCCGTAAAAATAATATGGTAAATACACAGTTCGGTAAATATGCTCGCACCAAAGCACGTACACACATCATCATCTTATATATTTACTATCCTTGTCATAATTTAGAGGAAATGTTAATTAAACACAGGAAAAGCACTACATATACAACAATCATGAACGGGTGTTCTTGAAAGGTCATATAAGTAAGAAAATGCCAGCCTGCATCAGGTGGTGTTTAAAATTCTGTGTGAGAGAGAGCGGAACATCATAACACTTTGTGACCATCTACATAAACATTGAAATATGAGTCTTTGGGAAAAGATATATAATGGAATTTGAAACTCGTGTGAAGTAGCCTCTGAGATGAAATATTTATTTCTCTTACTTGATCTGGTCAGTAACATCTGTAATACTCATGATGGTGCACATACATACTACTGCAATCTAGTCATGCTACTACTACTACTACTTCTACTTCTACAACTACTTCTACTACTGAACCACCTTATCATACTAGCTTAAACAGGCTGCCAATATCGCTATTCATTTCAAGGTACTATTTGATACAAAGTGAACATCTTCTCTTAAACCCACTTTCTTTCATATATATTGATATATAAAGCTTTTGCATTTTGTCTTGCTTCCTAAGTCTAATCACAAGAACTACATTCTCAAATTCTAAATACTATACATCTTCTACCCTACTTGCATCTTCTACCCTACTCTTTGAGCTTGTCCTATGGGGGTAAAGCAGTCTAGAGGTTAGTTAAGAAAACGAGATGCGGCATCATAACCCCGAACTAAAGAAAACCTTTGGATCTTGATTTTTTTCCATACGTGGCTTCGGCAAATCTTCGATCGAGGATCCTAGCTTGGGCGTCCAACTCTCCCATATTCATAGACAATGAAGGAGTGAATGATTATTGTTTCATATTGATTATTAGTTCAGAGTACAGTCCCAATTTATCCTTCTAGCTCTTTCTGGACTGTTTCAAGTGCTTGACTGTAATGGATTGGGGTAAGTGAGTCAAAGATTCAGGAATATATATAGCATTCCAATCTCTGGCCCAAATTCCTCTGGCTCTAATGTCAACAAGAGCCTCACTTCTCTGGTTAGCGGTCCTGGGAGACATTACTTCTCCATTATGTGACTGAAGGATTGGCTCAACTACTACATCTCTGCAGACCATAAGTGTATTACCAGTCATATCCCAAAATTCCTCACCTTTTATGCAAAAGAAAAGGGGGAAATGGTGACGTTTTTCAAATTCTTACATGGTTTTGACAGATTGGACAGCGAGTGATTTGTTGATGAGGATTAGTCTAGAACTCTCTAAAAATAAATCTACTACAGGATGTAAGGAAGTTCTTTTTAGTGTAAGAATAGTTAATGATTGGAATTTGCAAAGCTTGGATGTGGTTAATGGTATACCTCAATTCATAGTTCTAAGGACAAGTATGATAAGTATCACAGAGTACAAAAATAGAACCGCACAGGGCTATGTTCCGTAAACACATTTAGGTAAATACAATGATCAGTCTTTCGGACATGTCGAAGCAGAGTAATAATAATAATAATAATAATAATAATAATAATAATAATAATAATAATAATAATAATAATAATAATAATGATAATAATAATAATAATAATAATAATAATAATAATAATAATAATAATAATAATAATAATAATAATAATAATAATAATAATAATAATAATAATAATAATAATAATAATAATAATAATAATAATAATAATAATAATAATAATAATAATAATAATAATAATAATAATAATAATAATAATAATAATAATAATAATAATAATAATGATAATAATAATAATAATATTAATAATAATGATAATACTGATAATAATAACAATAATAATAATAATGATGATAATAATAATAATATTAATAATGATAATAATAATAATAATAATAATAATAATAATAATAATAATAATAATAATAATAATAATAATAATAATAATAATAATAATAATAATAATAATAATAATAATAATAATAATAATAATAATAATAATAATAATAATAATAATAATAATAATAATAATAATAATAATAATAATAATAATAATAATAATAATAATAATAATAATAATAATAATAATAATAATAATAATAATAATAATAATAACAATAATAATAATAATAATAATAATAATAATAATAATAATAATAATAATAATAATAATAATAATAATAATAATAATACCCACTCACTCCGCTGGCTGCGGGCCACTGTGGTCACTTGCCACTGCTACAAGAAGCCTCCACTAGTTACGGTCCATTGCCTCATTCCACCAGGTATTTTGGTCTTCCATTCCTAAAATGGCCACATCCCTCATTACAATGTCCTCCCATCTATGTCGAGGTCTCCCAACAGGTCTCCTACCAACAGGCAATCCCCTTGCAATACCTCCCACAATGCTATTGTTTGCCATTCTGGCTACATGGCCTGCCCATGTCAATCTCTTCCTGCTAATGATGCTGTTCACAGGTGGCAGTCCAGCCAAGCTCTCTCAGTTCGATGTTTTGACGCCTCCTCCACTCTCCTGAAACTTCATCTCTAACTGGACCACATATTCTTTGCAAAATTCCATTCTCAAACACCTCTAACATTCTTTCAAGTTGTTTGGTTATGCTCCAGGTTTCACATCCGTATGCTAACACTGGTCTTATCATGGTAGTATAGGCCTGTAATTTTGTTCTTCTTGATACAATGCCAGAACTAAGTACCTCATTTATGGCCCAACTACATCTTGCAGCGGATGCTATTCTAAGTTTTATTTCTTCTTTAACTTCGTTCTGTGAATTAACTGTGGAGCCCAGATATTTAAAATTATCGATACTTTCCAGTTCTAAGCCTCCACATCTGATGTTTCCTAGTACTGCACCTGCTCTTGAGGCTTTCATAATCTTAGTCTTAGATCGATTTATTGCAAGTCCCACTCGATCTGCTACTTCCTTAAAAGAGCGCACAGTTTCATCCAGAACATCCAAGTCCTCATCCATCAGATCCCCATCGTCAGCATATGCCATCCTGTCACAAGTCACATTCCCCAGATGTAATCCTCCTCTTACTGGAATCCGCCTCATAACCCACTCAAGCACCAAGTTGAATAGCAGAGTGGACACTGCGCAGCCTTGCTTCAATCCTCCCCTCACCTCAAAGGGTTCAGTCAGCTCTCCACCAACTCTCACTCTACATTTCATGTTTCTGTAACACATCTGCACCAGTCTGATGAGTTTCTCTGGTATTCCGAATTCTCTCATGATGTTCCACAATGACTCCCGATGTATGCTGTCACAGGCTTGCTTAAAATCAATGAAGACATGCCAGCTTTCTTTATCATACTCTCTATATTTCTCAAAAATTTGTCTTAATGTAAATATGTGATCGATGGTCGATTTATTGCGATCTAAAACCAGCTTGGTATTCTCCCAGTATATTCTCACAGTGTGCATTTAGTCGTTCATATAAAACTTTAGCTAATATTTTGTATCCAACTGTGAGGAGGCAAATTCCTCTGTAGTTAGCACATTCTGTTCTTTCTCCTTTCTTGTGTATAGTTATCATGATACCTTCCTCCCACTCCTCTGGCATTACTTCAAGGAGCCATATATTCTTCACTACTTTAATTAATTATTGATGTGATCTCCTGCCTCCATATTTAATCAGCTCGGCATGCATATCATCAATCCCTGCTGCCTTGTTGTTTTTCATGTTCATAATCGCTCTCAATATTTCCTCATCGGCGGGAATGTCCTCGTATTCATTTTGTACTCTGTTGTCTATTTCTCCTGTTGTTACTGACAGTTGTGCTTCTGGCCTAATTAAAAGTTCCTCAGAATGCTCTCTCCATCTATCCTTAATCTGTTCTTCACCAGTTAAATAATAATAATAATAATAATAATAATAATAATAATAATAATAATAATAATAATAATAATAATAATAGTAATAATAATCATCATCATCATCATTACTATTATTATTATTATTATTATTATTATTATTATTATTATTATTATTATTATTATTATTATTATTATTATATTATTATTATTATTATTATTATTATTATTATTATTATTATTATTATTATTATTATTAATATCTATTCAAAGGGCTCCACAGCAGATCAGTCGTCTCCATATTGCCCTATCGCTGCGTCCTCGTCTGTCACATTACACACCCATGTGTCCTCACTCACTGCATCCATAAATTTGCTCTTTCGCCTACCTTTCCCCCTCCAGTCCGGCAGGGCCATCCTCACCAACTCTCTCCAAACATACCCCTCTCTCCTACTCATTACACGCCCAAAGCATCTCAGCCTCGCTACTCTCACCATGTCCCAAAATTTTCCCTATACTATATTCATTCTTAATCCTGTCCACCTCGTCACTCCCAGAGAACCCATAATATTTTCATCTCTGCCACCTCCAGCTCTTCCTCCTGTCTTTTTCGTGAATGAGACTGCTTCCAAAAGCCATATAAAACAGGTCTTACTACTGTCTTGTAAGCTTTACCCTTCACTTTTGTAGGTACATTTTTATCACACAGAATTCGTCATTCTTCTCTATATCCACTCCACTTTGCCTATACTCTCCTCTTCACCTCTTTACCAAACTCTTCATCCCTTTGAATAGTTAGTCCAAATATTCGAACTCGTCCACCTTCGCCAAATCTATGTCTTTCAACCTCACCACTCCATTGCCCTCTCTCTCATTCAAAAATATATACTCTGTCTTACTTTTGCTGACTTTCATTCCCCATCTCTACAGATTATAGCTCCACCTCTCCAAGCTCGTCTCAACCTGTTCCCGACTTTTGCTGCATGTTACAATGTCATCAGCATATATCATAGTCAACATTCAATCCTGTCTAATCTTGTTCATCACGCTGTCCATTACTATTACAAATAAGAAAGGGCCCAAGCTTGATCCTTGATGCAATACCACCCCC
>JAXCGZ010013285.1:160000-163216 GCA_037179515.1 Halocaridina rubra | reverse complement strand
AGAGAGGCAAAGAATCTCCTGTAGTTTCATTATAACATTCCGTTTGTGATAACGCTCTCAGATTCCCCTACAGAAGCCATTCACCCCTTCTGGGAATGATATTCCTGGGCAGGAGCCCATCATACAAAGGATGTATGTGTGTATGTATGTATGTATGTATGTATGCATGGTTGAATGAATGGATGGATGTAGGACAGGTAGGTAATCAGGTGGGCTTAAGTGATATTGTAGTGGACGAAAGAATCCACCACTTGGTGAAAGCATCAACAGGAATAAAATTCAATTCAGGAAAAGCAGTAGTGGTAGTAGTAGTAGTAGTAGTAGTAGTAAAAGTAGAAGTCGTAGTAGTCGTAGTATATCTTAGTAAATCAATGATTGTATTTGTGGACATGTATGCGAGGACACTCTAGCTGATAAATAAATGTTACTTTACAATGAATCTTGTTATAATTTAAGTCATCTTTTATTTTATGTGCAATAATATCAAAGGACATTTTCAAAGAGTTTTATAAGAAGATAATATTTTTGTTTTTCATGTCAGTCATTCTTTGCGCTAACAAAAGCAGCGATAGTAGAATATCAGCTACTGCTAAGAGGCAGGATATTATTTCCAAAAGAAAAAAGTACATAGTAGAAATAGTAGCTGCATCAACAACAACAGTAGTAGTGGTGGTGGTAGTAGAAGCAGTAGTAGCAGTTGAAGTAGTAGCAACAGCAGCAGTGGTGTTATTCTTATTATTAGTAGTAGTAGTTGACGTAGTAGTAGAAGTATATTAAAAAGTGGAGTAACCACTTCTTCCCATGTCAAATTGCAACTGCAGTGAATTAGGCCCATAAGACTGAAATCATATTTAAGACTTGCTAAAGTTAGGGCAGAAAAATTCAAGGTATTTTTTTTAGTGTATAGTTGCAATTCTCTCTCTCTCTCTCTCTCTCTCTCTCTCTCTCTCTCTCTCTCTCTCTCTCTCTCTCTCTCTCTCTCTCTCTCTCTCTCTCTCTCTCTCTCTCCTTCGAGAGGGTCTGCTCTGGTTACCTCTGTGGGAAGAGGCCTCGCAATAGGGTAGAAAATGCAAAATGTTAGGACTGTGTATGTAGTTTTAACACTGTCATTAGACAAGTCCTTCGCAAGAAGGCAATCGTCCTAGCCCTTGGTTGAAAAGGGAGTCCGTGACGTAAAACCATAACGAACGAACATTAGAAAATAAGACAGCTGTAAAATAAAAATTAAAAACGTAGCAGTAATAGTAGTACTATTTGAGAAAAAAGAAGAAAACGTTGAAGAAAAAAACCTCTTGCAGACAGACAAAAAGGATCCTGGGACTCTCCCGGCTTTCCCTTTCAGGCTCACAAACGGTGGTGTCTTGGCGTGTTTTATGGCTAGATCCTGGCGATTACAGCCGTCTTTAACGCCAACTCCGTGCTCGTAAGGACGCGTTCAAGTACTATACTCTTCCTAAACAACATAAAAGGCTTTTATAGTTGCCTACATTAAGACCGCGGCTGTTACGGTGGATGGCAGGATAGCTGTGTCATCCACCCGTGAATGTTCGATGGTATATCGCACATTGTCACTTGTCTCCTGTGATATCTTAGATATATCCACGAAACATCTTTTGTTTGAAGACATGATGCGCAAGATATCGTTGTCTCAAGAGAAGTATCTCGAATATCTCCTTGTAATTTTTTTTTTTTTTTTGTGGAGACATGATACGCAGGATATCTGATTCTCGTTATCCACAGTATCTGGGATTTAAGAGGGATGTTTAGAGCTATGTTGAGGTTTAGTATAAAAGTTGTGTTAACTTTTCTTAAATACGGCTTCAAAAAATCGAGGCTAACGTCTCTAAGGTCACAATTTTAAATCTTTGCAACTCTTCTCTCAAGATTGCATGTTTAGTCTTATTTCATTAGCTCTAAATAGTATCCACGTTATAAGAAATAACAATAAATAAATAAATAAATATATATATTATATATATATATATATATATATATATATATATATATATATATATATATATATATAAGAATAAATATATAAACTAACATATACACCTCCAATATAACCTTCGCATGATTCTTTAGGTAATGGCCACGTTTGTAACCAAGTATATATATATATATATATATATATATATATATATATATATATATATATATATATATATATATATATATATATATATGTATATATATATATATATATATATATATATATATATATATATATATATATATATTATCTCCTAGTTGTACTCAGGTAGAAGTTTGATACACACAGAAGGATTGATGGTACAGCCCCGTCTCTTGTTTGTTCAAAAAAGTCTTTTCTTCATATGAATGCGAGTACACACCCACCCACTATATATATATATATATATATATATATATATATATATATATATATATATATATATATATATATATATATATATATATATATATATATATATATGGTTACGGAAGGAAACCGAGAGAAATTTTTGGATCCTTAACGTTTTCAAGTTTATTACTCATCTTCAGATTTCTTTGAAGATAAGTAATACACTTGAAAACGTTAAGAATCCAAAAAAAATTTCAATTTCCTTCCGTAGCCATTTATATATTCAGAATATTCAGGTGCTTGCCGTGAAATAGAATTATATATATATATATATATATATATATATATATATATATATATATATATATATATATATATATATATATATATATATATATATATATATATATAAGAAGAAAAAATATATTTCTTTATTTTAAGATCATGACCAGAATAAAATTCACATAAGATAGATTATTTGTGAGCTTTCTAAAAATATCAAACTTCAGTGAGAAAGATTGTCTATGTAGCAAAATGTCTAAAAATGGCAGGTTATTATTAATTTATTATTCTAGCGTAAATTTAATAGAGGGAACAAAATTATTCAACTAAGTCAAAAATTCATGAAAATTAATATCATTACGGGAAAAACATAGCACATCATCAACACAACGAAACCAATGAAAATTAGTATTTATAGGGACAATAGTTTGAAGATACTGTCTCTCAAAAAATTCCATATAAAAATTAGAAAGAAGAGGAAATAAGGAGTTTCCCACAGCCATACCGAAAGTTTGTTGGTAATATTTATCACCAAAATCAAACTTGCAGTCTGAAACACGAAGGTGAATGAGTTGTAAAATAACTTGTTTAGGTAACGGAGTAGAATGATT
>JAXCGZ010013285.1:130000-152500 GCA_037179515.1 Halocaridina rubra | reverse complement strand
TGTTGCTACTGTTCTATCAAAATGAGAATTCTTTATAAGTTAGTCCCTTAAAAAGTTGATCTAATTTATAGTGTAAACTATCTCCTCAATGTAAATGTCTTGCAATATATATATATATATATATATATATATATATATATATATATATATATATATATATATATATATATATATATATATATATATATATATATGGTACGAAAAGACTCATTAATGAAAAATAACGTGAAAAATATGTAAAGGACTTATTAATTTCGTAACCTAACCTGGTCACCTTCTCAAAGTACAATGCAGAGAAATTATAAAATTGTGTGTGTATATATATATATATATATATATATATATATATATATATATATATATATATATATATATATATATATATATATATATATATATATATATATATATATATATATATATATATATATATATATATAGATTTTTTCTTTAGACTCGGTTCTATTAAAATGAAAATTCTTTGTAATTTAGTCCTTTTAAAAGTTTATGTAATTACTAAAGTAAACTATTCATCAAAGTAAATGTCTTGCAATATATATATATATATATATATATATATATATATATATATATATATATATATATATATATATATATATATATATATATATATATATGCAAGCATGCTTTTTCTTTAGATTTTTATCTTGCATCGCATATTCCACGAAGTTGCATACTGTCTATCCTACAATTAGATGTCAACATGATCTTGGTGTATCTTCTAGTGCACCCAAATAAACCAATATAAACGTTATTGTTAATGGGGTAATTCATCTCAAACTCAATAATAAGAATTATGTTTCATCGGTAATGTCAGAATATCTCTCTCTCTCTCTCTCTCTCTCTCTCTGAATGAGAAGCTTAAATTAATCATGTCTTTACAAGAAATCATCAACCGAAAATCAAATTTTTTTCTTTTCTTTTTCAGGTCTGCAACAGTTACTCCAAGAGCCTGTAACTACGACAGATAAAATCAGCATAGGTACAGATTCTTACGAGGAATAAGCTAACAAGAATAAAACAGGAAAATTAAAAGCTAGAATCTAAACAGAATTTTTGTAAAATAAGTATTGAGTTTCGGAACTTCTGTGAAACTCCCGAAGAACTATACCACAAAAAGACTAAGTGACTTCCTCTAATGCCAAAAGAGCTACAACAGCCTAAGAGAATTGAAAGGTTAGAGAATAAGACTTATAAGGCTAAAAGCTAAACACAAAAGCTCTTCGAGATTATAATGGAGTTTCTAAACTCCTGCAAAGGAAACAAGTGAAGTTCCTCGTTCTCTTCGACATCTTGGAGGTGAAAAGTTTTGAGACTGAAGCTTAACAATAGTGATTATTCAAGCGTTGAAATTCCTGGTGTGAGCTTTGGTGTAAATTTTCTCCGATGTTAAATTAATTCAGGTGTGTTGAAAGAGTTTAACTTAAAGAATGGTGCCATTTAAAATATAATTGCACAGTAAAAACACCTTACTTTTTAACTCTGTATTAAAAAAAATCAAGATAACTCAAAGTATCTAATTTCATATTAGAAAATAAAAATTTCATACCTTGCTATATTTGCATATTTACACTCTTTAGAACTCTGAAAGTCATATCAAAAATAAGGACAAATTAACTCGATAACTGTTCTCGTGTTATTCAAAGAGAGATAACTGCTATACACTTCTAAGGATACATATGTATAAGTTACGAAAAATCGTGTCATCATAAAAAAAAAGACACGTTGATACAGAACGTGTTACTAATTATTAAGGTGCTCTGTGTATTATGTAATTATATCGTACATACAAAATCGTAGAAAGCTAAGAAGAACATAAGTAAAAATCATGGGTATACATAAGCGTGCTTAAGGAACTGAGCTAGATGCACAGATGAATGAGTGGATTTATGATCAAGTAAAAAAACCTAGTGAATAAATAGACTATCTACGCTAGAAATTGAACATAGGCCTAGCCGAGTGCGAGCAAGAAGATTAGTGCATAGGTGATTTCATTACTAAGTGCGTAAGTAAATGAATAAGGCAAACACTATTTATACCTAATGGTACAATGGCGTTCAGAGATGACCTAGTAAATTAATTAAGACTAAAACTGACAGACAGTAGACGAGTAACTGAGTGTATGAGTAAGCTATCAAGTGCACGTTGAATATAAGCTGGTGGTTAAATGAGTGATCTTGAGTGAACCAAGAACCAAATGAGAGGAACAAATTTGGGAAGGTGAGACTTCAGCTGTGCAGCCAATATGGGACCTCCGATATTATTGTTGTTTCTGCTGCAACTGATCACCTCACCAAACCTCATCATCGCTCTTCAAACAGGTAAGAATAACACAGGACACTGCTGTAACAACATCATCTTTTTTATGAACTGTGACTCAGCTTTGTCACACTGCAGTTCGAGTTTAACTAGATTATATATTTATTCGTCTTCCCTCTATAGTAATTTTAAATTTCCAGAATTAGTAATGTGTGGTTTATATATATATATATATATATATATATATATATATATATATATATATATATATATATATATATATATATATATATATATATATATATACGGTTTTTTATTTATAATTGATCTCATATTATCAAGTATGCTTTATTAAAGTGAGAAAAATGTAATTTTGGAAATAACATAAGTTCTTTTTATCTTATTAGTTTCTTTATACCATAACTGATTTATTTTTAGAAGATAAAATTGTTATTAAGTATTTCTTTTCTTTCATTATTACTATTATTTCACCATTAGCTCTGTCATTTCATAATTAATATATTATTAGGTTTATAATAATATTGTTTTTAGTATTTCTAATATAATCGCTTTTTTTCTGATTTTTCGTGTTTACTGCTTATATCATTATTTTTCCTTAATGTTGTACTGTTGTTAATTTTATATTTGGTTAGTATTACTTCTTAATTATCATATATATCATTATCATTATTATTATTATTATTATTATTATTATTATTATTATTATTATTATTATTATTACTGGTGTTATTATTATTGTTATTATTATTATTATTATTATTATTATTATTATCATTATTATTATTATTATTATTATTATTATTATTATTAAATTTAGTGTGTTTTGTTCATTGCTACTACTATTTTCAGCAATGTAATATGTTCCCATTTCCTCCTACCATTGACCATACCTTATTTACTAGGTATTCACACCACAATAAAGTAATATAAAATATGGCTGTATGGTCTTTGACTCAACTTCCGATGATGGATTGCTAATTCCCCTTTTTTCTCCTGTTTTCTGCATATATATATATATATATATATATATATATATATATATATATATATATATATATATATATATATATATATATATATATATATATATATATATATATATATATATATATATATATATATATATATATATATATATATATATATACATGTATGTATATATATATATATATATATATATATATATATATATATATATATATATATATATATATATATATATATATATATATATATATATATATATATATATATATATATATATATATATATATATATATCACTTCATTCGTTTGTACAACTCAGATTCCTCTGAAGATAAGTAATAACCTTGAAAGTACTGAGGATCTCAAAATTTCTTTCAATTTCCTTACCTAGTCATATCCGTTCACATATTCAGAATATTCACGTATTTCTTGTGAAATAGAATCATGATGAAGGCTACGCGTTCTATTTTTCTACTGTTCCCTCTTATTGCTTGCATTGTCTTCTGTCTCTGCAAGCAGCTCATTAAGGCCCATTCTACTAGATATATATATATATATATATATATATATATATATATATATATATATATATATATATATATATATATATATATATATATATATATATATATATATATATATATATATAAATCATATTTTGCCCCTGGCCGGGACTCAATCATGACACACATGATTAGTGTGCCAAGGCGCTACCAACTACCCCACTGAATGTCCAACAGAAGAAGAAAACCTCACAGATAGCTGCTATGTTAGGGAATGAACACATTCTTTCTGAATGCTTTTTGTTCATATTACAGCTTCTTCCCAACCTTACTCGTCGCTTCGGTTTTGCATGTAATTCAAATTTCATGATATATAACCATTAATAATAATCAAATAAACACATTATGTGAAGACATGAATCATATTTCGTCCCTGGCCATGACTCGACCCTAAGACACATAATTAGTGTGCCAAGGTGCTACCAATTATATCACTGAAGGTCTGAAAGAAGAATCAAACCTTACAGCTACCTGCAATGCTAGAGAATGAACACATTCCTTCTGAATGCTTTTTGTTCATATTACAGCTTCATCCCAACCTCACCCGTGGTTTCGTTTTCGTATTTAACTCAAATTCCATGCTATATATGCATCAATAATGATCAAATAAACACATTAATATATGTGAGGACATGAATCCTATTTTCCTCTGGCCGGGACTCGAACCTAGGACACATAATTAGTGTGCCAAGGCCATACCCTTCCATAACAATTTGCTGTGAGGTTTGCTTTTCTTTTATACCTTCAATGGTAGCACTTTGACACACTAATAATGTGCCATAGGTTCGAGTCCCGGCCAGGGACAAAATATGCTTCATGTCTTTACATAAGTTAACGTGTTTATTTTATAATTATTGGTCCCTATATAGCATGGGATATGAAATGCGAAAACAATCTACGTCTGAAGTTGGGAAGAAGCTGTAATATGAGCAAAAAGGCATTCAGAAACAATGCGCTCATTCCCTAGCATAGCAGTTAGTTGTGAGGTTTGTTTCTTCTTTTAGACCTTCATTGGGGTTGTTGGTAGCTCCTTGGCACAGTAATTATATTTTTGGTTCGAGCCACGATCAGGGGTAAAATATGATTCATGTTTTCATATTTGTTAATATATATATATATATATATATATATATATATATATATATATATATATATATATATATATATATATATATATACATACATTATGATAATTGTAGTCATTGTGGCTCAAGCGGTAGCGTAGCGTCCGCGACTCTGAGGCGGCAGGTCGAGAGTTCGCGCCCCGTCACGGTCTGTGGTTAGCAAGGGCATGCACTCAGAGTAACGATTACATCTGCCAAAACAAGTCCTTCGCAAGAAGGCAATCGTCCTAGCCCTTGATAGAAAAGGGAGTCCGTGACGTAAAACCGAAACAATATATTATGATAACTGACAACTGTTATTTGAAAAACTATACTTTAAAGTCTAGGCTAATCTAGATCTAGTCAACTTTAAAGTTGAACATGCGCGTATTTATTTTAAATATAATAAGTATCAAGCCTTAATATATTTGCACAACACACAAGCCAGTCTGTAAACTCCCTCGCAAAAGCGATCTATGCAAGACAAACACCAGTAAATACAGAAACATTCTCAATGTATCTTATACGGAGATATATCTCAAGCTCATATTACTGAGCACTTTTACATTACAGCAACGCCAACACAGAAATAGTCTTGTAGTTTACAACACTGGGCATCTTAATAATAATATCCATGCTTGAATACAACCCATGCCAAGTTTATATTAACATAAATTATATATACCTTTATAGACCGCTTATAAACTACACCAATGCAAAGGTTTATTTAACTAAAACAATATTTCTTTTAAATAGCTATTGTTGTATTATCACTGACTTATCGAAGCCCGAGTTAGATAATATGCTGTTTAGCCACTAGCCTCACTTAGTAGTATGCTCAGTAGACTTGTTGGCAAAACAAGGGCTATTATCATATCCTATGCCTACATATACACCGAATATTTTGGCACATTCGTTACACAGCTATTATTATCCCTTCACAACTGACAAGTCACAACATTCTACATCTTCTCTCTTTGATTATTTTCGTTATTAAAGCTTCATTACATAGGCTATTCTTTTAGCTTTTTTTTCCCCGGGTCCGATAAGTTTAAATTTATTTTACCCGTCCCGATGTCACTGTTATTAAAAAAGCCACTAAAGCCATCCTATCCTAAAGTAATCATCTCAGAAATATGGTATACGAACACCAAGAGGAGTCGAACTTGGGACAATTTGAGTGAGAGCCATTCGCAATATCTAGTTTGACAGTCTTGCGTTTGTAGAGTTGATATGCCTACTGCCACGTGAAGAAGACGGTTTAACTTTTGATAATCTCAACTCAGGGGTTTTTGGTTGAGAGTGAGGTACCATTCCAACTAAGCTACAAAGGGTGGTTATTTTCGTAAACTCTTCAGTGCTTGTTATTATTTTAAACCGTATTTCCTTCGGTACATAAAAGGTTTGCAAGCATCCGCGTTTTCATCAAAAGCAGATGGTGGTGGGGGTGTGTTCAGGAAATAATATGAGAGGGAGAGAGAGAGCGCGAATTTAATTACAGTGTTAAGGATAATATAATGTTACAGGCTTCCCGGGATAAAATAATATAGCCTGAAAAGCTTTAGTGCAGAAAAACAGTCCTGTAATTTGTGTGTATTCAGTTATATTTTGCGGTGGTACTGAAATGACCTAGGATGGGGAACAGTTTCTACTACTATTACTACTATTAATATTACTACTACTTTTTTAATGTCTGGATGAACTTCCTCATTACCCTAGCTCATATTAGTTGACGTTATGGCTTTTCATTTTTAAAGTTCTTTGTGAAATAAAGTGGACACCCACTCCAGTGCATATTTATTGGTTCAAGGTTCCACATAGCACAAATTCCAGAAAACACAACAATTAATTTTTGCGACAATATTATCACACCTAGCAAAACAGTCAAAAACCTAGGAATTCACTTTGATAACCACATGTTGTTTGATTCCCACATAGATAAAGTATGCAAAAAGGTTACAGGAACATTAATGTACTTATCACGTATAAAAGACAATTTTGAGACTACCACTCGAATAACTGTTGTTGAATCTCTAGCCCTAAGTCACATTAATTACTGCACAACTGTTTGGGGAGCTACCACTAAGACTCAGATAAACAGAATACAGAAGGTTATTAATTTTGCAGCTCGAGTTGCCCTGGGAGGAATAAGAAAATATGACCACATCACACCAGCTCTCAATAAACTTGGGTGGCTGCGGGCAGAAAATAAGGTCGCTTATGCTATTTATGTTTTTGTATTCAAAATTTTGGACCATCATTATCCTAGCTGGCTATTTGATTTAAAAACAGTGAGGGATATAAGGGGAACCAACACAAGACAGAGCAGTGAGCTCTTTATTCACAGAACAAACACAGAAGCAGGTTCAGAGATGATCACTATCAAAGGGCCAACACTCTGGAATAATATTCCAGAGCATCTTAAAAATGCATCCTCTTTCACAGCTTTCAAAGGCAAACTATATAGTTTTCTTTTGGACAAATAGTTGCTGCTCATTAAGAACTAATTATTCTCATTGTAAGGAAACAAATATGGAAATGATGCCGATAATAACGATCCTGTATCTAGTGGCATACTTACGACTTTATTATTAACATTATTGTAACATTTTTATTACAGCATTATTATTTTCTATGAAAGCTACATTTAATTTAACTATATGTCTAACCCTCTTATTTGTTAGTTTAATTACATGTCTACTTATAAGTTACTATTAATGTTGAATAACCATTGTACAAAATGGAAATAAATGTTTTTGTTTTGTTTTAGTTTTTTGTTTTATTTGCACTACTACTGGAGCTGCTGCTATCAAGAATAACATTGCAAGAATGGTCTTACAATACGTATATATTCAGTTTGCTGTTGACCTACCCATACTGTATAGCTAACACATATACCCACAAATATTTATAATGCCAATGAACACAGGCTGGATCAATTACAGAATGGGCACCTAATGTACCTCTATTCCAGATGAAGTACCTGTGTTTATCCTCAATCCTTGCAAGGAATAACATTATAAAAAACCTGTTGAATACACAATTTATTTATTTAGGCTAAACTATGTCAGGGTGTGCCTAAGTCCCAGATAAGCACCTTATTTTTGCTTAAATCCAAGATTAAAGACCTGAAAATGACTTCAGGTGGCTATTCTGAACTGATGCTACAAACCTCATACCAAAGTACATAGTGATACATTCTTTTGTGCACAGATTATTATGCTTTTTATATGACGTCAACAAGGCTGGTGCACCTCCTGTCACACGTGAGAGGTTTAATTAATCTTCTTTTTCCCCCAGTCCCCCCAAATACAGCAAGCCCTTCCCCGGTAGGCGCACCAGAAAGGGTCATCCCCACTGTTCCCCAAATATTGGGTAACCCCTCCCCTATCGCGCGCCATGTTATGCGTGTCCGCATGGCCCTTGGCCCAAAGAGCGTGTATGTAAAAAGGAATTTTAATATTTAACAAAAGCTTCAATAAAAATAAAAGAAAAAATTCTCTTACGCTCGTAGGTCAAAGGTAAGCTATGAGAGAGAGAGAGAGAGAGAGAGAGAGAGAGAGAGAGAGAGAGAGAGAGAGAGAGAGAGAGAGAGAGAGAATTATAAAACATTATATAAATTTACTAATTATGCTCACATACAATTTGATAATTTTGCAGATTTCAGAACAACAACAACAATAATAATAATAATAATAATAATAATAATAATAATAATAATAATAATAATAATAATAATAATCCCAGACAAAATTAACGCGCGCATTAATAAAAGAGAGAGAGAAAAAACTTGTTTACCGTGTTCCAAACTCAATTACAACAAGCATCAAGTAACTTGATCCCCAACGCCATGGTGGATGTAAACATTGGATTTTGATATTGAAATTCTCGGAAAAAAATGTACTCTATAAAACAATTAAAAACATTATACACGACGCCAATTTTACACTGTGGAACTATCAGAAAGAAAGAAAAAAACATTCAATTAAGTGAAATATTGTCATTCTTACCTTGTGAGTATAAATAGGAATTTATGTTTTGTTGGTTCAAATATGGAGAGTCGAACCATCAGTAAGAATTAGTTCTTATACGGTTCAGCGTTTACTGCGCATGCGTATATAATGTCCTTTGTTTCTTACAACACTCATATTAATTTTATACATACATATACCTTGGCTGTTTCCCCCTTTAATTGGGGGGGTAGCCGACATCAAAAAAGGAAAACAGTTTGGGGAGAAGTTATTCTCCCCTCTACCCCCCTTCTTCTTTGACGTCTCACAGGAGGTAGTTATTCAAATTACAAAATTTGAAAGACAGTCACGAGATTTAAATATTTTGTGAAATTCTCCTTTGCCTCATTCCTCTTTGTTGACGATCTGAGAACTGCTCTTTCAACTCCCTCTTGCCTTTATGTAGCATTCTATTGACGTTGTATTAGAAAGTCCATAAGAGTTCCTATGTAATATTATTCTGTCTTCTTTATTTTGATAAGCATTTACAATTAAAAATTTAAAATGTATTTTGATTGTATACTTTGAACATACTTTCTGCCATGAAAATATTTTACTATACCTGTCAAGTTACCAATTTGTATTTAGAATAAGCTTTAATTTATTCACTTTATTTATTTATTGATAATAGTCATCTTTGTGTGTATTACTCAGGAATTAGATAAAAAGGAATTATCGAAGATTTATCATGAATATGTAATGGTAATTGAAAAAAACAGGTCTCACAATTAGGCCATATTGGTAACGGCTGCTCGCTATATCCACTGCTAGTTTGTATACTGTTGCTACGTTCACTATGTATCATTGTTGCCAGATAGAAAAATAAGGATTTTCCAAATTTTGTTGCTAATAATAACATTCACATGAAAATATAACCTAACCTCGCCTAACCTAGCATAAAATAATCTCGTGTATACATAGATGTTATGACTTACTCGCTTCGCTAAGTGAAGCATGTGTAGCTTCCACAGGGGTGACCTTTCCAGTAGTGCACATAATCTCGTATATGCACTACTAGTGTATATACTAGTGTTATGGAAATTTAAAAAAAAAAAAATCTTTAATTCGCGCGTTTTTTTTCCGGGATTATTATTATTATTATTATTATTATTATTATTATTATTATTATTATTATTATTATTATTATTATTATTATTATTATTATTGCTGCTGCGGCTGCTGTTGCTGTTTTCACTGATAATGGGGGGAGGGGAGAAATAACTCCATACTCATTAATCCCTTGGTGTCTTAGAAGGCGATTAAAATCGATGGGAAAAGGGGGGAGAGATGGTTGTTACCACTTTGTGGTTTTCATTTCTTGATACAAGACGACTGATGGCAGAGGTGGTGAAGTCATAGTATGTTACTTTCTGACTGCGAATAAGATTTTATCCTGTATTATTATTATTATTATTATTATTATTATTATTATTATTATTATTATTATTAACACCTAAGAGGCCAAAAATATAGATAAAGCCAATTTTTTGTTAATGATAATATTAATAATAATAATAATAATAATAATAATAATAATAATAATAATAATAATAATAATAATAATGAGAAGAAGGAAATAATAATAATAACAACAACAACGGCAGCAGCAGCCGCAGTAGTAGTACTACTACTACTAGTAGTAGTAGTAGTAGTAGTAGTAGTAGTAGTAGTAGTAGTAGTAGTAGTAAAAGGAAAGGAATAGAAAAGAAGTAAAATAGTGAATTATGTATAGTCATATTCTTAGGAATGAGATGGTGAAAATTTTTACTGTCCTCTCCGCGCGATACTCTAGATCTTCTAAGTTAGGTGGTCTTTATAAAAGTTTTGTATGTAGGGCTGAAACAACGCCTGGCAATTTCCTCTTCCCCTACTGCTTGAAAATAAATTTTATCCCTTACCTTGGAAATGAATGCAGCGCTACGACTTTAGGCGTATTTTCGTTTATTTCCCCCCCAAAAAAACTGCATTGATATTTCTTTATGATTATTGCTCAGCTTTTTATTAACTGCATATCGTCTTCCAGATCATGATCTAAGTATATTACTGCATTTTATATTGCTCCGTTGCCCATTCACTATATTCTGTAGATGTTGTAAAGACAGATGGGCGAGGACCTTGGAGGTTATATTTAACGGTCTAGTATGCAAAGAAGTTGAGAGTTTCTGATATTTGAGAACTGACATATGAACAAAAAAGGATTTAGAGAATAGCGAGAGACATTGGCCCGATTTCTTAAATAGTGTAAACCTATAATACCGTATTGTTAGTTAGCTAGACACACAAATGGATTTCATAACGCATCTGACGCGGTTCTGTGTATGGCTAGGATCCCCCCATGGGGGGATCCTAGCCATACACAGAACCGCGTCAGATGCGTTTATGAAATCCATTTGTGTGTCTAGCTAACTAACAATATGGTATTATAGGTTTACACTGTTTAAGAAATCGGGCCTTTAGATCAAAATAGGAGGAGGAGTTACTTGGATCACTGAGTAGAATAAGGAAAGAGAGATCCATTTTAAGGAATAATAAGTTTGGATCGAATCATGCAATAATTGTTTTGAAAATATTGTAGAGTACTAAATGTTGGACTCAGAAATTATTGGGGAAAGAGAAAACTGAAGTGCGGAACACGTAGTGCTCAAAAGAGGATTTTCAAAGTGAAGATGTTTCATCAGGTAAGGCAAGAGAAAGTTAGTGAGGCGTGGGAACAGGAAAACTTCAATTGGAGAGAGTGCAATCGAGAGGACTTATCTGGTTTGGGAAAAAAAAAAAAAAAGGGAAATGGAAGAATAGTGAAGAGGATTCATAAGTGGGGTTTACCAGGTACCCGAACTTGTAGGAGCTCAAGAGGGATGGAGGAACTTTGTGTGTAAGGCTCTGTCCAGGAGAAGACGAGATATTTTAGAGAGGATGGGACTAGGAAAACCGGGAAAAACATGAGGCCTGATACTAAAATTAGGGTTGGCACTAACTTCATATTATTCACTATATAAATGTGAATATGAGCCCATGTGTATAATTACACGTGTATAATTAGAGAATTGGCTGGGAGAATTATTTAATTCTTTTCAAATATTTCGTGTCTTTTCCTTTGATTGTTGCCAACTTGCTAACCCTGCATGGAGAAGCCAATATGTATGAAAAATCATTTTAATTACCACTACTACTACTACTACTACCACCACTACTACTTTTATAATTATTATTATTATTATTATTATTATTATTATTATTATTATTATTATTATTATTATTATTATTACATACATACATATACCTGACCTCATTCCCCCTTGTAGGGGGGATGGCCGAGCCAAGAAACACGCATTCACCACGATTTACACAGACCTTAACCACTCCTCTACTACTACTACTACTACTACTACTACTACTACTACTACTACTACTACTACTACTACTACTATTATTATTATTATTATTATTATTATTATTATTATTATTATTATTGTTGTTGTTGTTGTTGTTGTTGTTGTTGTTGTTGTTGTTGTTGTTATTATTATTGTTATTATTATTGTTATTATTATTATTATTGTTATTATTATTGTTATTATTATTATTATTATTATTATTATTATTATTATTATTATTATTATTATTATTATTATTGTTATTATTATTATTATTATTATTATTATTATTATTATTATTATTATTATTATTATTATTATTATTATTATTATTATTACATATATACATACATATTCCTGGCCTCATTCCCCTTGTAGGGGGGGCCGAGCCAAGAAACACGCATTCACCACGATCCACACATATCTCAACCACTCCTCTCAGCTCCTTGGGGAATAAGGGGTTGTATATTTCCCTCCCTTCTACCCTGCTTGGGTCATCCACAAGGTAGGCGGGCAAGATAGTCTACAATGACCGTAACAGCCGAAGTTAGTTTACCTTTGTAAATTGGAACTACACATGCATTCTTCCAATCAACTGGGACGCCCCCTTTCCTGAAAAATAAATTCAACAACCTAACCATCCATTTATCTAATGGCTCCCCACCTTTTGACGTGCATTCTGCATGACATCCATCTATCCCTGGAGCTTATGCCTCCTCTTTTGTTATTTTTCTATCATTCTCATCACCTAACATAGGCATTCTCCATTCATTTCCCACAGCCACAATCTCTGCCTCTCTATCATCGTCCTCATTTAGCAGTTCCTTGAAATATTCAGCCCATCTCTCTCTCACCTTTATTTCATCTACTAGGTTTTGCCCATCTGCTCCTTTCACCCTCGCCTCCCTACCAGACTCACCTATCCTCACTCTTTTCACTCCCTTCCAAAACATCTTTTTATTCCTTTCAAAATTCTCAGATAAGCATCTACCCAACAGTACATCCTCTTCTCTCCTTGCCTCCCTCACCACGTGCTTCGGTAACCTCCTCCTAGCACTCTCCCAAATGTTACCTCACCATGCTCTGTTATCTTCGTTCGCTCAGTATAAGTACATCCATCTTACTCTCCACAAACATTCTCCCTATCACCTCCCTCTTACTTTCACTTAGACCACAACCACGCACATTCAAAGACGCAAGTACTAGGGTTCTGGCTGGATATCTCCTGTCAGAATAAATGCGTATTATTATTATTATTATTATTATTATTATTATTATTATTATTATTATTATTATTATTATTATTATTATTATTATTATTATTTTTAATATTATTATTATTATTATTTTTATTATTATTATTATTATTATTATTATTATTATTATTATTATTATTATTATTATTATTATTATTATTAATAATATTTTATTGTGCTACCACTGTTGTTGTATTCATTGTAATAGATATATCCATGATACTTTTTCTTTTCTGTATGACCATAGCAAACAATAATTTAATATAATTTGCTTAGGCTCTATATGACTCAAAATTATTATTTTTTTATTTTTATTTTATATATTTTGACAATACCTAAGAGTTTATAAACTCTATTTGATTTCTCTCTTATGATTAATCCTTCTCCAGAAGCATTGATGCATTTCTGGGCATATCTAAGTTATAATGCAATGCAATTCATTTGTTTCCCCTTCACTGATACTGCCTTAAAAACGCATTTTAGTCTCTATAATGCTAAATAACTCCCCCCCCCCCCAATTGGATTTATTAAATATACGCTTGTATTTATTTTTGCGTTTGTTTTTAATAATGACAGATGTATAACTGCTAGTCATAGGGTAATAATATGTATACTGAAGTTAAGGACTGGCAATCCATTCCCTCCGGAAACAATATTCCTGTAAGATTTCGAAAAAATGAAAGATTCTAATTATATTATTAATTTGATGTATTATGACATTATATAATTTTGGAACTAGAAAGATATTGAAAGATCTATTGCTTTTCATACGAAGATTTTTTTTTGGTTTCATTCTTGTGATACTGCATTGGAAATGCATATTTGTCATACTGACCATGATGAACCTTTCCTCCCCTCAGAGTCATGAATGCATTTTTGTCATTTGTCTCCTAACAGGGCATTGTGATGCTGCATTAGGAATGCAGTCGGGCGAGATTCCTGACGAACACATCTCTGCATCTTCCTATTATGATGCCGCAGTCAACGCCATCTATGCCAGGTAGGGCAAACTAAAGCTATTGTAATAGAATATATGTGATCAGGGGATAAATGACCTAGAAGTGTGCTTGCGAAGGTTCGTGAGTGTCCGCGCGCAGTTTCCTCGTATTTCGCAGTTAAAATACGCACGTGTTTTTCCGCCTTCTTGATTCTGCATGTGCTGTAAGACAAAAGAGAAAGATGGCGGAAAAATAAATTGCTCGTAGCGAATATACGCTTGATTTTCCGCTATCTTACTTGTTTATATGCAGTAAAGCATAAAGAAGCATGAGGGCGAATAAATGAATATGTGTTTTAACTACAAAATATGACAGAAGTTGCCTCCTGTTGCTGGCGAAAGTTCGCGGACACATTTCAAATCTCCTGAAAATATTTTTGCATAGAAGTCTTTTGGAAAAATTATTATTATTATTATTATTATTATTATTATTATTATTATTATTATTATTATTATTATTATTATTATTATTATTATTATTATTATTGTTATTATTAATATTATTATTATTATTATTATTATTATTATTATTATTATTATTATTATCTTTAATTCGACTTCCTTCATGATCTCTGAACTTTTGGAAATTGAAGAATTACGATGTCAGGATATCAGCTCTCTCTCTCTCTCTCTCTCTCTCTCTCTCTCTCTCTCTCTCTCTCTCTCTCTCTCTCTCTCTCTCTCTCTCTCTCTCTCTCTCTCTCTCTCTCTCTCACGGCAATCAGTGAGATAAGCATGATTTCATCAGTAAAGTTTTAATGAGGAAACTCTTTCTAACAGAGTTATAAAGATTGTACTCAGCCGCTAGCTATAAAATATTATGGAATTACATTTAAACGTTTTAATGATCAAGTTAGTTCTTTATTTATTCCATGAGAGCTGCAGAACGGATATTTGTGGGCCTTATCCAAGCCTGAGCTAGTATAGATACTGTTCCAATACTAACTCCTTGCATCTAATGGTTGTGTACTCAATGAATGTGCTGATTTGACAAAGGCTACTCCATGAGGGACTCCACTACCCTCCTTCTCTTATGCCTAAATCCTCTGCAAGATGCAGTCTTTGCTGAAAATTGATTACCTAAGTGAGGTCATCCTATTCAAGGTATATGACAGGTAGTCTTTGGTTTGTTTGTTATATATTGTATGTAATTTTATCTCAGTACTGTACCGCTTGTGCCAATGAGAGTGCAACAATTACTAGTTTACGGTAACGTCATATACAAGATGGTGAGAGAGAGAGAGAGAGAGAGAGAGAGAGAGAGAGAGAGAGAGAGAGAGAGAGAGAGAGAGAGAGAGAGAGAGAGAGAGAGAGAGAGAGGCAGGAAAAGGGAGATAATAAGGAAAGGGAGAAAGAGAGGGAATGTACAAATTCCAAAATACAACAAAGACAAAACTGACAAGACGAATGACCTTTTGGCTCTTGCCCCACAAAAAATATTATGAGGAAAATATAATAAAAATATTAGTGTTAATCTTCTTCTTCTTCTTCTTCTTCTTCTTCTTCTTCTTCTTCTTCTTCTTCTTCTTCTTCTTCTCCTTCTCCTTCTCCTCCTCCTTCTCCTCCTCCTCCTCCTCCTCCTCCTCCTCCTCCTCCTCCTCCTCTCTTCTTCTTCTTCTTCTTCTTCTTCTTCTTCTTCTTCTTCTTCTTCTTCTTCTTCTTCTTCTTCTTCTTCTTCTTCTTCTTCTTCTTCTTCTATCGGTGCCTGTCAGAAATCGTGACCGTGAAATTAGTTTTTTGTCTGAAATCTTCATTGATATTCATCACTTTTCCTTCCCACAATTAGTGAGTCTCTCTCTCTCTCTCTCTCTCTCTCTCTCTCTCTCTCTCTCTCTCTCTCTCTCTCTCTCTCTCTCTCTCTCTCTCTCTTTTCACACGCACACACACACTTCTTTGCAGGATGTGAGGAAGTACTCTTTTAGTGTAAGAGTAGTTGATAATTGGAATTCGCTAAGCGAGGAGGTAGTTAAAGCTAACTCAATCCATAGTTTTTAGGACAAGTAATATAAGAATCACTAAGTATAAAATGGAACTGATCAGGAGACGGGAAATTACGATCTTGGGGCTCTTTCCCGTAAACACAATTAGGTAATTACACTCACACACATGTATGCGTATATATTTATGTATATGCACACACACACACACATACATACATACATACATACATACATACATACATACACACACACACACACTTATATATATATATATATATATATATATATATATATATATATATATATATATATATATATATATATATATATATATATATATATGCTACATTTTAAAAGAAAACATCAGGCTGAAAACAACTAAGCAACAACATTTTAAGCAAGTTTGAACTAAAAAGGTATCCTGAGAAACTTGAAAAATTTGTAGTTTCTCAATTATAAAAAGGTCACAGCATTTGAAAATGTTTAGAATGTAAGGATGTCTTATGCTAGAACAATTAACGCATTCAACCTAATGACATAAAAAGAGTCAATTGTTGACAAAAATTAAAAGACCTGATTATCAAAATTAAACAGTGCAATCTTAAACGGTACACTTTCACTTGAAAAAAAAAGAAGGTAATTGTCTATTTAAGTCTTAGCATTATAATAAAAGTTCTTAAGTGTTGGAAATCTGTTTACGTTATAAAATGTCTTCTTATAAACTTACTTATTGAAGTCAAATAGAGGAAAATCTGTTTACATTATAAAATGTATTCTTATAAACTTACTTATTAAAGTCAAATAGAGTATTAAACATAGTGACAATTACTTGCTACAGCAATTATATAAAAAACTTTTTACTCATATTTGATTTTTTTTATTGCTTTAGGGATTAAAACATCTAATTCATATTTGATTTTTTTTCATTTATTCTTTCCTTGTTTTTATTTTTAGCGATAAAAGTAAATATTTAATTTCACTGGATTTTTACATGTGCAGATTACTTTCGACTATTTTGTGATTTGCATTTTGAAATCTTCTTCCCTTCTTACATGTGATTTATATTATTATTTTCTCTTTTTTCCTTTTAATGTTTTACTCGTCAGACCAATATATATTGAGTTGCAACTTTGGCACCGTATTGAATATATACATCCGAATTCTGACTCCAAAGAATTTCTTACTGTTACATTCCTAACAACAACTAAATTCTCAAGGGGGGTTCGTCGAACCCGGTTCGACAGACAAGTGTTTGAAGTGATGTTCGAACCTGTGAACAGGGTATTTGGTTGTCGAACACGGAACGGTTCGTCGAACGCGGTTCGACAGACAAGTGTTTGAAATGGTGTTTGAACGTGTGAACGGGGTTTTTGGTTGTCGAACACGGAACGTGTTCGACAACCAAATACCCCATTCACACGTTCGAACATCACTTCAAACACTTGTCTGACGAATCGCGTTCGACGAAACGTTTGACCGTCTAAACCCCCCTTTAGAGTCTTCAAGAACACCTAAATTCCTATATAACAATGAGATATCTGTGAAACCAGAGTGGAATAGGAGACATAAAAGGATTAGATTCCTTGAAATGTTCCTTTACAATAACAGAATGAAATGTTATCTTTCCTTTTCTAGATAAATTTTCATTAATCTACCTCTGTTATTTTCAGTTTTCTCTCTATTTGAAAATACATGAGTTATCTCTTCATTCATTTCTTCTGTACTGACAACACTCAGAGCTCTTAGATACATTGACACAGATAAGGACTCTTTATCCTTCAGACTATGATGAGAATAGTAATGAATTCAAGAACTTACATTTGTGATTTTCCTATATAAATAACATTTAAAATGAATACTAAACCTTGGTCCTCTCCTAGTTTCTTTAGTTTCCTTTGGCTGTCTACACACACACACACACACACACACACACACACACACACACACACACACACACACACACACACACACACACACACACACACACACACACACACACACACACACACATATATATATATATATATATATATATATATATATATATATATATATATATATAAATATAAATATATATATATATATATATATATATATATATATATATATATATATATATATATATATATATATATATATATATATATATAGATATATATATATATAATATATATATATATATATATATATATATATATATATATATATATATATATATATATATATATATATATATATATATATATATATATATATATATATATATATATATATATATATACGTGTGTGTGTGTGTGCTTGCTTGTATGTATGTATACTCCGAAAGGATCGAAGCTTTCAACAATTATTCTCTCTCTCTCTCTCTCTCTCTCTCTCTCTCTCTCTCTCTCTCTCTCTCTCTCTCTCTCTCTCTCTCTCTCTCTCTCTCTCTCTCTCTCTCTCTCTCTCTATTGTTAAGGCATTCAATTCTTCCATTAAGAGGAGGGTGTTGACCAGTCGATTATCTGTCAACGTTAACGCTTAGCCAGTCAGAGCAAATTTTTATCCAGTCATGACTGCTTCAGCCAGTCCTTTCATTCTCTCTTCACTCTCTGACTCGTGTTGGCTATCATTGAGAGAGAGAGAGAGAGAGAGAGAGAGAGAGAGAGAGAGAGAGAGAGAGAGAGAGAGAGAGAGAGAAAACATAATTTTCAAAAATTATAACCGTTAGGATAAGAGGAATGAAGATTAAGGAGATGACAAAAAATAGAATAAAAGGCGAAAAGGGACGAAAAAAAGTAGCCATTAAAAAAGCAGAAGAAGAAGAAGAGAGAAAGAAAGAAAAATGAATTGTTAGACTCAAATACTGAGTAAAAGAAGAGTTTTTTTTTATCTGTTTGTAAATACGAAACATGCATATGTGTGCGCTCACAAGCACTCCATGAGTGACATAAATGGGTATTATTAAGGGCGGTTTACACGGTCAAACGGTTCGTCGAACGCGGTTCGACAGACAAGTGTTTGAAGTGATGTTCGAACGTGTGAATGGGGCATTTGGTTGTCGAACACGTTCCGTGTTCGACAACCAAATATCCCGTTCACACGTTCGAACATCACTTCCAACACTTATCTGTCGAACCGCGTTCGACAAACCGTTTGACCGTGTAAACCCTCCTTTAGTCTCACTCAAAGAATTACAAGTACAGTAAGAAAAAATTAATGGGATAACTTTAATATATAAACTGTTTTGATTCACTCAGATGGCGAACTCTATCAAGCACCAGATTGTTATCAATATATGTGTACACTTACATAAATGCATGCTTACATACATATATAAATAAATAAATACATTCAAGCATACATACATACATATATACATACATGCATACATACATATATATATATATATATATATATATATATATATATATATATATATATATATATATATATATATATATATATCCGTACATATGTTTTTTTTTATGATTGTGACACCAGGACAGGCAAAAAAAAAAAAAAAAATCTACCCTCATCAGGCCTTGGCACGAAGAAAACATAAAGAGAAACAGAGATGGGAAGCATTGCGACTTGTCAGATGTGAAGGGATAAAATATATAGATGTATGCATGCATACACACACACACACACACACACACGAAATAGCACTTATATGGAGATATAAAAATTCTGTGTGAAGGTAAATTAGAAGTTTTTCTCTTTTCTTTTTTTTTTTCCTCTTTCTCGTCTTCTTTCTATATTCTGTGAGAGGGAGAACATAAAAATGAAGCCATCTCTGTTCCAAACCTCTCCCACCCATGGGTCGGGAGAAGGGGTAGTCATCAGAGGACTTAAACAGAGAATCAAGAAGTTAGAGGAAATGGTTACAAGCCTTGATGATAAAATTCGGAATATGGATGGAGAAATGAAAGAGAATGAAACACTCAGAGAACAAATAAGATCTTTGGAGGAAGCAAATAAAGCACAAGGGCAGGAGAGAAAGGAACTAGAAAAAAGAATAAAGAAGCTGGAAGGGGAAAAGAGTCAACTAGAATCTAGAATTTCTAATCAAGAAGATAAAAACAAACAGCTAAATGACAACCTAAAGGAATTAGATGTTAGTTCACTGCTATCTTCTGAGAGAGACGAGATTGCTGCTTGGAATGTTCAGATTAAGGAAAACATTGAACAGTTCAGAAAAGAGTTCCAGGAGCTGAATATGGAAAATGATGCCATGAAAACGTCCTTTGCTGATGCACTAAAGGGGAATGTGGCAGTAAAAGAGGCTGTAAAGGTGGTGGCACTGGAAAACATACAAACAGTTGATTATAAAGAGACAGTAATCGAAAAAATGAAAGACGTTGTGATGGAAAGGGCAAACCCACTCATCAGACAGGCACTTGATAAGGAGAAGACAGTGGTAATCTCAGGCATAAGTGAATCCCAGGAGCCAACATGGCAGGGGAGACTTGAAGAAAATAAAGCTAGGGTTGTAGACCTGATAAGAAAGCTTGGAGTAGTATGTGGTCCTGAGGATATTGTAAACATACACCAACTAGGTAAATATTCGAGGGAAGGAAAGCCGAGACCAACAAAAGTAACCTTTGAGAGAGGGGAGACATGTAGGGAAATATTGTTGAGAAAAAAAAGTCTAAAAGACCTTCAAGAATGCAAAGAAGTGTTCATTAGACGATACAGAACACAGGAAGAGATGGGAAAGATCAAAAACTTGTTGCAAGAGGCAAGAAGGTTAAATGATGAAAGAAATGAGGAAGAGAAAAAAAATTTTCGTTACGGAATACTTCCAGACAAAGGGGAGATAAAGAAGATAATGACAGAAGATCAGGGGATGGGGCCTCATTAAGATTGTTATACACAAATGCTGATGGATTAGCTGGTAAGGCAGTAGAATTAAAAGATAGGATTCACAACAGTAAGGCAGATATAGTAGCAATTACAGAGACTAAGTTGAGTGAGGACATAAACAGTGTCACAGTTTTTCCTAAGGGCTTCAGAATACTAAGGGTCGAAAGATCTGAGAGGACTGGTGGAGGGATAGCACTGCTCATAAGTGAGAGGATTCAAGCTGAAGAGATAAACTTGGCTATAGAAAGTGAGTTCAGGGAATTTCTTGTTGCTCGCATAAATACTGGGTCAGAGAGCATTATAATAACTGTTGTATACAACCCACCAAGGAACCAAAATAGGCTTGAAATTTATGAGGAAAGTCATATAGGTACGATTGAAGTCATAAACTCAGTTGTTAACATGGCGCGGGAGAAAAAATGTAGGATTTTGATTATGGGAGACTTTAATCATAAAGAGATAGATTGGATAAATCTTGACCCACACAGTGGTGAGGACTCCTTTGGGGCAAGATTCCTAGATTGCGTACAAGGGAATTTCCTACACCAACATGTAATGGAACCAACAAGAGCCAGGGGTGGGGATGAGCCATCACTACTTGATCTAGTGTTCACAGATAATGTGTTGGATATTGAAAATATTGAGTATGAACCACCAATTGGAAAGAGTGACCACTGTGTGTTGTTGATGGAGTATATCATTGAAGACATTCTTCCTGAGAGTAGAGGCACTGAGGACATGAGGAGGAACTATCAGAAAGGAGATTACATCAAAATGAATGAGCTTTTTGCAGTTATTGACTGGAGAACCTTATTTTACAACAAATCTGTACAAGAAATGTATGACATCTTTTGTGAGAAATATGGGAAGATAGTAGATTGCTGCATACCTGTCACCAAAGTAGGTGTAATTCATGCCAGAGAGAAATGGTTCGATAATGGGTGTAAAAGAGCTAAGGAGTGGAGAGACAAATGCTGGAAAAGGTATAGGAGGAGAAAAAACATAAATGCCTGGCAAACCTACAAAAGAGCAAGAAATGACTACCTAAGTAAAAGGAGAGAGGCAGAGAAAGATTATGAGAGGGACATCACCAGGAAGGCTAAAGAAAATCCCAAGCTTTTCCAC
>JAXCGZ010013285.1:120000-122500 GCA_037179515.1 Halocaridina rubra | reverse complement strand
GAACACGGAACGTGTTCGACAACCAAATACCCCGTTCGCACGTTCGAACATCACTTCAAACACTTGTCTGTCGAACCGCGTTCGACGAACCGTTTGACCGTGTAAACCCCCCTTTACGGGCATTTAATAAAATTTGAAACGGTGTGTGTGTGTGTGTGTGTGTGTGTGTGTGTGTGTGTGTGTGTGTGTGTGTGTGATTACCTAATTGTGATTACCTAATTGTGTTTACGGGAAAGAGCCCAAAGCTCGTATCTTCCCGTCTCCTGATCGGTTCCATTTTATACTTAGTGATACTTATCATACCTGCCCTTAAAACTATGGATTGAGATAGCATTAACTACCTCCTCGCTTAGCGAATTCCAATTATCAACTACTCTTACACTGAAAAAGTATTTCCTTACATCCTGCAAAGAAGTTTTCTTACGAAGCTTCAAACTATGACCTCTAGTTCTAGAGCCAGCCATATCAAAATATCGATCCCTATCCACTCTATCATAACCATGAAGGAATTTAAAGACTATCACCATATCCCCCCTCACTCTTCTAGCTTCGAGTGATGGTAAGTCTAATTCCCTCAGCCTCTCATCATAACTGAGATTGCGTATTTCTGGCACCAGTTTCGTGGCATGTCTTTGAACTTTTTCAAGCTTAGCTATGTGCTTTTTCAAGTGCGGATTCCAAAAGGGGGCTGCATATTCGAGTTTTGGCCTCATATAGGTTACATAAATATTTCTGAACATTTCCTTGCCCATGTGCCCGAAGGCTACCCTTACATTTGATAAGAATGCAGATGCTGCCGTTACTATGCCATTTATATGTATTTCTGGAGACAAATCTGCCAGTATGTTTACTTCTAGATCTCTCTCATTTTCTGTCTCTTGAAGTTGTACTCCAGCCACCGAGTAGTCAAGCTTGGGCCTTCTTGCACTTGTACCCATTCTCATTACCTTACATTTTGAAGTATTGAATTTCATTAGCCACTTTTCTGACCACTCATGCAGATTACTTAGATCCTCCTGAAGTTCTCTACCATTGTTCTCGTTTTTTACTTTCTTCACAATCTTTGCATCATCTGCAAACATATTCATGATTGAATTTACAGACTCTGGTAGGTCATTTACATATACAAGGAACAAAAGCGGCCCTAAAACTGAAAACTGTGGAACTCCACTACTAACTCTTCTCCATTCAGACACTGAGTGTCTTACTCTAACCCTCTGTTCCCTTCCTTCTAAGTAAGTTTTTATCCATTCCAAAACATTTCCACCTATTCTAGCCATTGATTGCAGATTCCTAATAAGTCTCCCATGTGGAACAGTGTCAAACACTTTCTGGAAGTCTAGGAATATGCAAGCTGCCCAGCCCTCTCTTTCCTGTAAGATTTGGCTTACCTCATCATAAAATTCTAATAAGTTTGTTACTGTTGATCTACCTTCTCTGAAGCCATGTTGCCTCACTGACAAAAAGTTGAAGGATTCCAAGTGAAGAGAGATATGTTTCCTTAGTAGTTTCTCCATAACTTTACAAACTATGCTGGTCAAGGAAACTGGTCTATAGTTCAGAGCCGTATCCCTCCTTCCCCTTTTTGAAGATAGGTATCACATTTGCTTGTTTCCAGCATCTTGGAGTCTTCCCCGACTCCAATGACTCCTTAAATATGATACTTAGTGCCACTGATATTGTGTTTGCTCATTTTTTAAGCACATGAGGGGATATGTCATCAGGACCTGTAGCTTTATGAACATCTAAATACATCAGTGCTTTGCATACCTCTGTGGCTGTAAGGTTGATGTTCTCTAATACCGGCCCTTGAGCTTCTATCACTGCAGTTTGAGGGGGTGGGGTATTTTCTACTGTAAATACTGACTGAAACTCCTTGTTCAAGTCTTTGCAGATCTCTTCATCCGTCTCAGTGATGCTTCCATTCGCTCTCTTTAGCCTTAAAGCCTGTTCTTTTACCTTCAGTTTTCCTCTGATAAAGCTGTGGAAAAGCTTGGGATTTTCTTTAGCCTTCCTGGTGATGTCCCTCTCATAGTCTCTCTCTGCCTCTCTCCTTTTACTTAGGTAGTCATTTCTTGCTCTTTTGTAGGTTTGCCAGGCATTTATGTTTTTTCTCCTCCTATACCTTTTCCAGCATTTGCCTCTCCACTCCTTAGCTCTTTTACACCCATTATCGAACCATTTCTCTCTGGCATGAATTACACCTACTTTGATGACAGATATGCCGCAATCTACTATCTTCCCATATTTCTCACAAAAGATGTCATACATTTCTTGTACAGATTTGTTGTAAAAATAAGGTTCTCCAGTCAATAACTGCAAAAAGCAGTTCCTCCTCATGTCCTCAGTGCCTCTACTCTCAGGAAGAATATCTTCAATGATATACTCCATCAACAACACACAGTGGTCACTCTTTCCAATTGGTGATTCATACTCAATGTTTTCAATATCCAACACATTATCTGTGAACACTAGATCAAGTAGTGATGGCTCATCCCCA
>JAXCGZ010013285.1:95000-117500 GCA_037179515.1 Halocaridina rubra | reverse complement strand
GCCAGCCATGCGTTGCTTGAGCAAGGAGGTTTTCTTCCAGTGTCTTGCTAGGACTATCCTGAAAACTCTCCCCATTTAGCCGGGCTTGGGACCGGCACTGAGATAAGCTGGCCTGCTCAACCCAGTAGCTGGGTTATAATAATAATAATAATAATAATAATAATAATAATAATAATAATAATAATAATAATAATAATAATAATAATAAACGAAAGAATATTGTGCTCTGATAGGTATTTTACCTCATGAAAGTATGAATAGATGCACCGACAATCTGGTCTGTTCTAACAGGGAAAGGGTGATTTGTCTTATTTTGTTTTAAAGTAGCACCACATATATAGGGAAAAATATTTCGAAAATGCAACAGTAGTAATAGGAATAGTACCAGCATTAACAACTGTGATATATATATATATATATATATATATATATATATATATATATATATATATATATATATATATATATATATATATATATATATATATATATATATATATATATATATATATATATATTTATATATATATATTTGTATATATATATATATATATATATATATATATATATATATATATATATATATATATATATATATATATATATATATATATATATATATATATATATATATATATATATATATATATATATATATATATATATATATATATATATATATATATATATATATATAAAAAGTTTTACTGTCTATAAACATACTTATAATCGTATTAGCGATCTTTAATATAATCTCAGCATTACTTTTTCGTGTATTTTAAGTCTTGAAATTCGTGATAGAGATATTCATGACGTCACGTAATTGCTCTTTTTGTAATTATGTGATGCCTGACGTCACGTTATCTGTAATGATCTTATATTTGTTTTTTTTTCTGATTTTCTGGAAGTGAATATTGTGTGTGTATGTGCTTGTGTGTGTGTGAGTGTGTGTGTATGTGCGTGTGCATGTATTTATTAATGTATGAAATGTAGCTTTGGAGAAAAAGTAATCATTTTAAGTTTTACAAGAGAAAAAATAATGTTCGTACAAAGTGAACTGACAGCCTATGCGATATATATATATATATATATATATATATATATATATATATATATATATATATATATATATATATATATAGAGAGAGAGAGAGAGAGAGAGAGAGAGAGAGAGAGAAATTATCTGAGGAAGCACAAATTCCAAACTGAAGTGTCTACTTCAAACTCAATATAAAAATACGTAAGTCGGTGTTTTAAAGTGCCTTTGATTTACAACAAATGGTCCTTTAGTGCATTTCACAAACACATTGTGGAATATTCTTAAATAAATTCTTAGTCTCATTGCAATGTTCCCAGACTGGGTATTCAGCCTTCATCAGCAATATCTTGGATTTTTTTCTTATTTTATATTTGTTTTTTAATTCTAATTTATAAAACCTGGAATATATTTACTAATGTAAATCATTAACAGTGTTATGATTATTTTATTTTAAATTTATCTGCTGAATTATGGAGTTTTATCTGATAATCAAGTATTCTATTTGCAAATTTTATAATTCCATAAATTCAGCTATATTATTAACATAATTTTCTCCTTATGTTATTTCTTCCTAAACATGACATATTCTACTTCAATATATTTTTGATATTTTTCCACGGATTTGGAATATTATAACCTCTAAATATATATATAAAAAAATCCCTTCCCTCTAAATACACACACACACACATACACTTACACACACACGCATACACACACACTCACACATACACACACAAACACACACACCCACACACAGATACATACATGACATCATGCATGTATATAATTCCAGAAAAGCCTTATTAACATGAGTAGCCCAAAATACGCGCGTACGCGCGTATATATATATATATATATATATATATATATATATATATATATATATATATATATATATATATATATATATATATATATATATATGTCGTAGGACTTTTGGCTAGGTGTCAAAGGAAACATTAAACACTCTCTCCAGTGTGTAATAGGATGAGGCCTATGGTAAGATATATAGCTGGTCCCGTGGGACTCGGCATCTGGCGTATCAAATATCTCAAGAGGGTGAGAGATATAAACCAGTCCTTTATTCCCCATACCACACAGAAACACTTGTCCTAAATGTGAAGTACATGCCCGGGGGAGATACCCAATGGCAATAGGCGATTACCACCCACTCCTTTGCAATAGGCTCGTTGGAATAGCCCCTCCCCAAAATAGGCGGGACTCCACTTCGAACCTGGTGTTGATTTGCAGGACTGGATGTCAAGACACGCCCCTGCCCTTGGGGTATTTCAAGAACCACCCAGGGCAGGCACAGTGAGTTGAGTTAGAGACCGGGCCTTGCCAGCAGCAGAGTTAACACAGTACAGCTGAGTTAGCCTCCCCCTTTTGGGGGTGGGACTCAGGAATTAGTCGTGACAGGAACTGTAGTAATAGGAGCTCTGAGTACATAGATGTTAAAATAAGAATAAAGAAATATAGAAAGGAGATGTCTTTCACCAACCACGCTACCATAATTATAAATATATAACCAGGGAAGAAAAAACCCCCTACGTCAGTGGTGGCAGCGGTGGGATCAATCCACGCCGACACTTTACCGAAGAGAAAGAAGAAAAAATAGAAGAAAAAAAAATATATAGCATCTATGGAAGAAAAGTACAAGTGAAGAAACTTCAAGACGCTTACCAGCAGTGAGAGAGCGACACCGAGAAAGTCAGAGCTCCCCCTTCACTTACAGTATCATATTATGAGATCCAGCCACTCTCCCCCGCCTCCGTATTGGCAAGGCCCCTCCCCAGCAGTAAAAGTATCAACGAAAGTATTCATGGAAGTCACCGTCGCACTGAGCCAAAGTGTGACCGGGGCATTGAGTGAAAATGCCCATTACAAGAAGTATAAGTTGCCGGATCCGACCAAGAAGATGGATATTCGTCGATTTTACTCGAGAGATAGAGAATTGGACGGGAACCTCCAGCGCCCAGAAAGGAAAACCCCCTCCTTCCTTGCCTTCTGCCATGAAGTTTTTCGGGACCACCTCCTTAAAATAGCTAAGTACTTGTGATCTGTATCCAGTGAGTAATGGGACAATTCTTAAAAGAAATTGAGGTCGGTGGACGCCGCCATTTTATCTTGTAGTTATGCTTTGACTCAGCCAACCCGCCTATAAGGGGTGTGGTGCCTAATAAGTTGATAAAAGTAGAATTTCTGTACCCATTACTAACACGGATAATTTGTACTAATAGCTATAAGCAGTAATAAACTCCGTTTTTGTTATAATTTGAGTAATGTAAAGAAATTTCGTTGGAAGTGCGTTCCATTTATTTGTATTAATGCTTAGATTGAATTTTAAGAACGCGAATGTATCGATTTTTTAATTGACAAATTTAATGCACGTGAAATCACTATTACAGTATATTAATTTCTTAAGTGTATGAATTATAGTGAGTAATATACTTGAATCTGCTTTTAAGGTTTTACTTAGAACACGTGTGATTTTCGAGAAAGGAATGTGGAAGTGACCATTCGATCTCCCAACCTCGTTATTATAAATCTGTAGTAATTGTACTGATCCTTGATATTTTAAAGTACGTGTAAAATCATTTTTATATAAATTTCTTAAAGCGTAAGAAATAGAGTGTTAAGATTGCGCCTGTTTTCAAGGTTCTTTCTTTTTTTTGTTTGTTTTTTTTCCCCGCGGGAGTAATGTTTTAGCGAAAGAAAGACATAAATGACAGATTGTTTTTTAATGTTGTTATGATGAAGGGATTAACATTACAATACGTGTGTGGCATTTTATTTTTGAAGAATAAGAAATTTTGTGATATTGTTTAGAGATGAGTTTTTTTATTTCGCGCTATGCAGGCGAAAGTAAGAGTAAATTAGAGGAATTTGTGCTGTCCTAGAATAGGGAAGGTTTTTCAGTGTCACCCAAACGTAGCTTCAAGGGAGTAGAATGTTTGTTTGTTCGTTAGAATGGGACCTAGGACTGGTGAGGAAGTCTGTGACCGCACGGCTCAGCCGAGATTTCACCGTTACTCTCCTTCAGAGAGATAAGGGAAAGGGAAACCAACGTTGTAAATAAAAGGGAATTTTACAGAAAGGGGATGATTGTCTTGGAAGTGATATAGCGAATGTGATAGCGAATGAGTATGAATGACTGGGGGTATAATGGGGGGGTTGCTCTAGGGGGTGAAATCGCGGAAAGCACCGTTAGGAAGCATGATTGGGGAGTCTGCGAGGGTCGTTCCCCTGCTCCGCCAGGTCCTTCTGCATGCCATATCAGAGTGTATTTATGGGAGGTGATGCGCTGTTGCAATATCTAGTGAGGGATATGTTTGAGAAAGTAATTCTCCACCTGCCCAGATATGGTTGAGATGCCAAGTTTGTTTTATTTTTGTTTTGTCCCCTACTCCGCCATTGAGATTATTATTCGATTTCCGAGAGATTCCAAGATAGATGTTACGTGATAAAGGACGTGAATCTATGAATGATTCTTTATTTTCTTTGCTAGCTGCAGTATATACATTATTTGTCTGAAGAGATATGTTAGATTGATAAAATAAAACTTTGCGAGTTTTAGCCATGATAATATTTTATCAAAATTATTTCAGCTTGGTCATAAAGAAAGAGTGAGAGCTGACACGAAATGACAACAAGAATGTTACACAGCTGTATCCCGTATCTGAGAGAGCAGAAGTTTATCCAGAAGCCAAAAGAACAGGGGAGAAAACAGCGCCCACATGCGCACCCCCGTAAAAGCAAACAGACAGAGCAGTTATAAGTCAAATTCGAGATAGTAAAAGAATATATATATTTTATGTTTGAATTGTTTATGTACAACTCCGTACGAGATTTTGAAACTTAAGCAAAATGCATTCTTTACTGTTGCTAATGAAATATACTTTTTGTTTTTATTATTGCATCCACAGAGATAGACTTTTTATATTCTTTGATACCCGTTTTTGTTATATAGTTCTTTTTGTATTGAAGAAATCTTTAAAATCTTACTTAAAGAGTTTTGAAAAGATTATCTAGAGATAACTATGGTTAATCCCTATCATTTTCATGAATTTTAGATTACAATTGAGCTAATTAAAGATAATTGAGATTATTAGAGATTATTTGCTGAGTTTTAAATTTAAAACTAATGATATTTAAGTCATTATAAGACGTCTGTTAAGAAGAAAGATATTTGTACTTTTGTTGATAGTAGTAAAGATATTGTCACATATGATTTTAATCTTTTGCTTTAATTTCATCAGAGTGTGTGTGCTTCGACTCAACCCTCTGATTTATAGCAAGAAAAGAGAGAGATTGTCATTATAGACAAGGATGTGTATGCTGTTACAGTAAAGTCCTTATCAAGATTAAACAGAAAGGAATGGATTTATGCTTCGACAGTTCTGCAGTTGTACACTAAGTTCTTTTTGCTTTTGTTTTTGTTAATGAGGAAATAAGAATAGCCCTCTGACAATAAACGTAAGACTCTATCGATAGTCATTGCTAACGTTTGTTCACGTTCATTTGTTTATTTATTTTATTATTAGAGATACTCTGCGACAATTTTTTATTTTTTTCAGTACAAGTAAAAGGAAGAGGCCCGTCTCAGCTGACACATAGGTGGAAACCGCAACGTATTTCACGGTCGCCCAGTCTCTCTCTCTCTCTCTCTCTCTCTCTCTCTCTCTCTCTCTCTCTCTCTCTCTCTCTCTCTCTCTCTCTCTCTCTCTCTCTCTCCTACCTTTCACTCGACTCTGAGCCTGACAGAGGCTCCGTTCAATGCTAAAAGAATGTAGCCGTCTTTGATTTTCTTTTTTTGTTTTTTTCCAGCGAAGCTAGGCGATAATTGTGCCTACATTTTATTGCAGTCGATAGATTGTTGCATGCTGTTATTGCATAAATACTGATAAGACATCGGTAGTACCGCCATTTGCATAAATGTTTGTGCCACATGCCGCAACTGTTTAGAGAATAGATAGAACTCCCATTGACAAATTGTGGAGCCAGCGAGTTGCCACTTATGCTCTATATATATACATTGATTATGACAGCAGGAATTTGAATAGTAAAAAAGACTGTGTTAGAATGAGCATTACTATGAAGTATAAGTATAGAACTCTGTTCTTACTTCTGAATGCCAGTCTCCATTGTATATATATTGATATTTCTGATTTAGTATATTTATTTTTATTGTTTGTTATTCTTATTTTTAGATCATGATTATTAGTAATGTTATTATGTTGACTGATATTGTTGCTATCTCTCAATGGCCTGTTGCTAATTATTATTTTTGAAATGAAATCAGCAGTAACCTGATGATTTGTATCTTTTAACTGAATTCATACTTGATGTTATTGTAGCCACTGCTAATAAGAATGTTTCTTTAGTGGCTTTTCTCAGCATTTAATGATTGTTCTTTTTGACATTTATAGTAGAGTAATGCTATGTAGCAGTTGCTAAGCCCTAAGTATCTTGGAATAATAATCTATTTGTGTAGACACATACCTTCCATTACCACCCTATTCCTAGGCAGCCCCGACCTGCAAGTTCTAAAAGTCTTTAGATTTTGTCCGCTCAGACAAGTCCCTAGTGCCCATTGAATAGAGATTGCAATCACTTGCAGTTGCAGGGGAGGCAAAGTATAGCCTCGATTACCAACGTATGGCCATTGTTGGTACCCTGAAGTCATAGGGAACCTTTCTTACAACTGTAGTAGTGACAGAGGTTCAAATTTTCATCCCGAGATCTGCTTCGAAGGTACGTGTGAATGGCCGTACGGAAGAGAATCGCTGTGACGTTGCAGGTCTCCTGCGTGGTGGTCTTAGTCAAGATCGGCCGAGGGCGGGACGAGGAAGCCAGGCTGGAAGGATTAGAAAGGTGCCCATCCTTCCTTTTTGTCTTGCCTATCCGAGTAAAGGAGATAAGGTAACAAACCTGGGCCTGCAGCAAGGACGGCGGGGGAGTGAAAAAATGGAATCCCCGAGGGAAACCGTGGAATCGCGCCTAGCAAGAATTCATGAGCAAGAGACAGAGAAAATAAAAGTCGTCCTAGACAGAGAAAACAAAGTCCTAAAAAAACACTCTAAAAGGCCATGTAAGTAAAAACATGAAATCCCAGAGAGAAACCGTGGAATCGCGCCTAGCAAGAATTCATGAGCAAGGGAAGGAAAGAAATAAAAGTTTTAAACTACTTTAAAAAACCATGTAATATTGATGAAATCCCAGAAACAAGGAAATCCCCATACATGTCATAACTGTAGTGAAAAGAGAGGAAAAGAAACACAGAAATATTTTAAAATATTTTAATAATACCTTTAGAAGCCACGTAAACGCGTTGATGGGATTCAAACAGAAAGAAAAATAATCCCTATACATGTCCAAACTTTAGTGAAGAGAGAAAGAAGGGTATTTAAAAATCCCTTATTAGTTAATTAAAATTACCCCCGTATTAGAACTGAAAAAATGGGAAAGAAAATGTCCCCACCGTCTTTGTCCACTGTGCTAAAAGACAAAATATTTTTATTTTTATTTTTATTTTTTTTTGTTTTACTAGCTTTAAGATAATTTTAAGCGAAAACTCAGTCTCCCTTAGATATAGTTTTGAATAAGTGCCATTGATAAATTGTATGATTTGCACTAAGAGTAATAAGTTGCTTTTCTGCTTGAATAATATCAGTGTTTTGCTTAGATGTTATCACAGTTTTGCTTTAGTATTATTCTTGTTTGAATTATGATTTAATCTTTAGGTTCATTAAGTTTATATATTAATTGGTCTCTGAATAGTAATTGCATATTGAAATAGTAAATGTTTTGACTTTACACACAGTTAAACATGTTTTGTTTCAGGAGTAGTTTTTAAGGCCAAATTTTAAAATAAATTAATGCCCATAGTAACAATAGGAGTAGAAATTATAAGATCAGGTTTCTTATAGGAATTACTATTGATGTTATGGTCTATTGCATTTTACATGTTTATACATGCTAATACTCTACTTAATTTGTTTGCTAATGTTTTACATGATTTATATTTTTACTGTAACTAACCAAATTTTGTCTTTTGAAGAAAAAAGAGAAGTAGATAAAGTAATGTTATGATCTAAACTGACTTTTGATCTTAATTTATGTTTGTTATTAGTTACACACTGAAACCATAGTGATTAAGGTTACTTTTGTTAAATATAAGAATATGTTTGTATTAAAGATTTCCAACAAGGAAATAGACTCCGCATGCTCTAGTTGTCTGTAGAAGTACTATATATATATTATGTTTGTGTAATTTGTTTAGGGTTCATAGAAATAGGATTTCTTAGATAATAGCTTAAATAATTCGGCCCCGTTTTTATTGTAAACAAATGTTAGTTTAGGATGATGAAACTGAAATAAGAGATATTTCAGTGTAGTGGGGAGGGATGTCGTAGGACTTTTGGCTAGGTGTCAAAGGAAACATTAAACACTCTCTCCAGTGTGTAATAGGATGAGGCCTATGGTAAGATATATAGCTGGTCCCGTGGGACTCGGCATCTGGCGTATCAAATATCTCAAGAGGGTGAGAGATATAAACCAGTCCTTTATTCCCCATACCACACAGAAACACTTGTCCTAAATGTGAAGTACATGCCCGGGGGAGATACCCAATGGCAATAGGCGATTACCACCCACTCCTTTGCAATAGGCTCGTTGGAATAGCCCCTCCCCAAAATAGGCGGGACTCCACTTCGAACCTGGAGTTGATTTGCAGGACTGGATGTCAAGACACGCCCCTGCCCTTGGGGTATTTCAAGAACCACCCAGGGCAGGCACAGTGAGTTGAGTTAGAGACCGGGCCTTGCCAGCAGCAGAGTTAACACAGTACAGCTGAGTTAGCCTCCCCCTTTTGGGGGTGGGACTCAGGAATTAGTCGTGACAGGAACTGTAGTAATAGGAGCTCTGAGTACATAGATGTTAAAATAAGAATAAAGAAATATAGAAAGGAGATGTCTTTCACCAACCACGCTACCATAATTATAAATATATAACCAGGGAAGAAAAAAACCCCTACGTCATATATATATATATATATATGTATGTATGTATGTATGTATGTATGTATGTATGTATGTATGTATGTATGTATGTATGTATGTATGTATGTATGTATGTATGTATGTATGTATGTATGTATGCATGCATGCATGCATGCATGCATGCATGCATGTATGTATGTATGTATGTATGTATGTATGTATGTATGTATGTATATATATATATATATATATATATATATATATATATATATATATATATATATATATATATATATATATACATATATATATATATATATATATATATATATATATATATATATATATATATATATATATATATATATATATATATATATATATATATATATGTGTGTGTGTGATTACCTAATTGTGATTACCTAATTGTGTTTACGGGAAAGAGCCCAAAGCTCGTATCTTCCCGTCTCCTGATCGGTTCCATTTTTAGACTTAGTGATACTTATCATACCTGTCCTTAAAACTATGGATTGAGATAGCATTAACTACCTCCTCGCTTAGCGAATTCCAATTATCAACTACTCCTACACTGAAAAAGTATTTCCTTACATCCTGCAAACAAGTTTTCTTACGAAGCTTCAAACTATGACCTCTAGTTCTAGAGCCAGCCATATCGAAATATCGATCCCTATCCACTCTATCATAACCATGAAGGAATTTAAAGGCTGTCACCATATCCCCCCTTACTCTTCTAGCTTCGAGTGATGGCAAGTCTAATTCCCTCAGCCTCTCATCATAACCGAGATTGCGTATTTCTGGCACCAGTTTCGTGGCATGTCTTTGAACTTTTTCAAGCTTAGCTATGTGCTTTTTCAAGTGCGGATTCCAAAAGGGGGCTGCATATTCGAGCTTTGGCCTCACATAGGTTACATAAATATTTCTGAACATTTCCTTGTCCATGTGCCTGAAGGCTACCCTTACATTTGATAAGAATGCAGATGCTGCCCTTACTACGCCATTTATATGTATTTCTGGAGACAAATCTGCCAGTATGTTTACTCCTAGATCTCTCTCATTTTCTGTCTCTTGAAGTTGTACTCCAGCCACCGAGTAGTCAAGCTTGGGCCTTCTTGCACTTGTACCCATTCTCATTACCTTACATTTTGAGGTATTGAATTTCATTAGCCACTTTTCTGACCACTCGTGCAGATTATTTAGATCCTCCTGAAGTTCTCTACCATTGTTCTCGTTTTTTACTTTCTTCACAATCTTTGCATCATCTGCAAACATATTCATGAATGAATTTACAGACTCTGGTAGGTCATTTACATATACAAGGAACAAAAGTGGCCCTAAAACTGAACCCTGTGGAACTCCACTACTAACTCTTCTCCATTCAGACACTGAGTGTCTTACTCTAACCCTCTGTTCCCTTCCTTCTAAGTAAGTTTTTATCCATTCCAAGACATTTCCACCTATTCTCGCCATTGATTGCAGCTTCCTAATAAGTCTCCCATGTGGAACAGTGTCAAACGCTTTCTGGAAGTCTAGGAATATGCAATCTGCCCAGCCCTCTCTTTCCTGTAAGATTTGGCTTACCTCATCATAAAATTCTAATAAGTTTGTTACTGTTGATCTTCCTTCTCTGAAGCCATGTTGCCTCACTGACAAAAAGTTGAAGGATTCCAAGTGAAGAGAGATATGTTTCCTTAGTAGTTTCTCCATAACTTTGCAAACTATGCTGGTCAAGGAAACTGGTCTATAGTTCAGAGCCGTATCCCTCCTTCCCTTTTTGAAGATAGGTATCACATTTGCTTGTTTCCAGCATCTTGGAATCTCCCCCGACTCCAGTGACTCCTTAAATATGATACTTAGTGCCACTGATATTGTGTTTGCGCATTTTTTAAGCACATGAGGGGATATGTCATCAGGACCTGTAGCTTTATGAACATCTAAATCCATCAGCGCTTTGCATACCTCTGTGGCTGTAAGGTTGATGTTCTCTAATACCGGCCCTTGAGCTTCTATCACTGCAATCTGAGGGGGTGGGGTATTTTCTACTGTAAATACTGACTGAAACTCCTTGTTCAATTCTTTGCAGATCTCTTCGTCCGTCTCAGTGATGCTTCCATTCGCTCTCTTTAGCCTTAAAACCTGTTCTTTTACCTTCAGTTTTCCTCTGATAAAGCTGTGGAAAAGCTTGGGATTTTCTTTAGCCTTCCTGGTGATGTCCCTCTCATAATCTCTCTCTGCCTCTCTCCTTTTACTTAGGTAGTCATTTCTTGCTCTTTTGTAGGTTTGCCAGGCATTTATGTTTTTTCTCCTCCTATACCTTTTCCAGCATTTGTCTCTCCACTCCTTAGCTCTTTTACACCCATTATCGAACCATTTCTCTCTGGCATGAATTACACCTACTTTGGTGACAGGTATGCAGCAATCTACTATCTTCCCATATTTATCACAAAAGATGTCATACATTTCTTGTACAGATTTGTTGTAAAATAAGGTTCTCCAGTCAATAACTGCAAAAAGCTCATTCATTTTGATGTAATCTCCTTTCGGATAGTTCCTCCTCATGTCCTCAGTGCCTCTACTCTCAGGAAGAATGTCTTCAATGATATACTCCATCAACAACACACAGTGGTCACTCTTTCCAATTGGTGGTTCATACTCAATATTTTCAATATCCAACACATTATCTGTGAACACTAGATCAAGTAGTGATGGCTCATCCCCACCCCTGGCTCTTGTTGGTTCCATTACATGTTGGTGTAGGAAATTCCCTTGTACGCAATCTAGGAATCTGTGTGTGTGTGTGTGTGTGTGTATGTGTATATATATATATATATATATATATATATATATATATATATATATATATATATATATATATATATATATATATATATATTCTTTTTTTCACAATTAATGCATGATATTAATACAGGCACAGGCAGTAAATGTAAGCATCTTTCTCATCGACCTTTAATCAACTTCATAAAGTTGTAAGCGGCGTGGAGTATTTATATGTACAAGTGAGTGAAATTTATTTTCGTTGATAATGGTATGGTTAATTTAACTTTTTAATTGTGAATATATATACTGAATGCTATGTACAATTTTTCCAAACTGATTAATGTTCGAAGGGAGAGATACTTGCATTTATTTGCTGTGCCATGAACTATAGGCTTTAGTCATTTAATGTGTTGTACTTGGTTAAGGCTACATGACTTTGTAGCTTGTGAAGCGAGTTCGAGTCCCCTGATGTCCTAAAAAGATTTTGTGGATAACAGTATTGTTAACATCACGGTTTGATTTGAATATTTGTAATTCTACTTTTTTTTTATGATTGTGACACCAGGACGGGCCAATAATAATAATAATAATAATAATAATAATAATAATAAATCTGCCCTCATCGGGCCTGGGCACAAAGAAAACATAGAGAGAAACAGAGATGGGGAGTGTATTGTGAATTGTCAGATGTGAAGGGATAATAAGACATGTGTAACGAATATTCAAGAATATTCGGTGTTGATGTAGGCAAAGAATGAGAACAGTAACTGAAGGAACACTTAACATCAAACTGTCATGGACAGTCTTATTTAAGTCCACAAGACCCTTCAGCTGTAGTATTGCAACGGGCGATTTGTGCCATGGGCCAACCTACTACATGGTACAACTTCATCAAGTTGATTAAAGGTCGATGGGAGAGATAATTGCATTTACTGACTGTGCCATGAAATGCAGACATTTGATTGTTGTAGTGGTATAGTTTGTTAAGGAATCATAACTTTGTAGCTTGCGACGCGATTTCGAATCCTCTGATGTCTTAAAAAGATATTCGGTAGTAATAGTATTGTTAATATCAAAGAGTACGATACCAATAAAAGATCATAATTACACAGCTAGTACGAGTATATTATTAGTATGTGAATTTTGACAAGCTACTTTAGTTGAATGGTACCGTTTGGTAACGCCTAGGTCATATATGGATACAACAGAGGTAATGACGTCCCTTATGTTTTAATCCCAATCATCTTAGCAGACGGAGCAGATCACTAGATATGTGGGTTTGTTGATGAACAGTTTCTTCACGATCTTAATTTTCGACAACGGCAAAATATTTCCGTACATCAGCTCAATTTAAAAATATGGAAGTTATATTTATAGTTTGTGACATCCGCCTTTTCTACTTCGTTAATTTAACGGTTTGTGAATAGCTTAGCAACAGTTTTCTTAAAGTAAAGTTTTGTCTTGCCAATCCCCCCCCCCCTTTTTTTTAAGATCTTTAGTGAATTGAACTTCTGATTGAAAGCTTTATGGAGTGCCTTAAGATCTCATGTGAGGCAAAACAGCTGGGGTCTGTCAGGGCGCTCATATGGGGCCTTATCTGACTTTCCAACATTAATTTTTTTTTTTTTTGAAACTGAGTGTTATTGTCGTTGTTGTTGCTACTGCTGCTGCTGTTGTTTTTGCTGTTGCTGTTGCTGCTATATTTCGTTGTTATTTTTTTTATTGTGACACCAGGACGGGCCAAGAAATAATAAAATGATGTGAAAGGATAATAAAAGAGGTGTAATGAATATCCAAGAATATTCAGTGTAGCTGTAGGCATAGAAAAAGAACCGTAACTGAAGGAAGACTTAACATCGAACTGTCCTGGACAGACCAATTTAAGTTCAAAAAACTTTCAGCTGTAGTATCGCAACGGGCTGCTGTTGCCATGAGCCAACCTACTACTGATTAGATATTTTTTCCTCTGTCTCCGAAAATATTTTGAAGCAATTATTTTTTTTCTTTTTTGTCTTTTGTATTGTTGATGTTGTTGTTGCTGTTGTTGTTGTTGATGTTAGCAATTTTATCTGCTTTCTGAAATATTTTGAAGCAATAACTACTTTTGCCATATGTATTGCCGCTGTTGCTGTTATTATAGTTAGTCATGTTGTCTTCTATTTACTAGATTATTTTGAAACAGTAAATATATTCTAGCAATAAATATTTTTTGCTTTTTGTAGTGTTGCTGTTACTTTTGTTCATTTTAGTAATATTTTTCCTCGGTTTTCTAGAAGATTTTGAAGCAGTTGATATCTTGTCGACCTTTTTCATTGCTGTTGAGTTTGATTCTTGCTGTGTAGAAGGTATAACGCTGGTTTTTAGATACTGATTAAGTTGTCACTCTTTTTGTCTTTATTATTGTTGTTGCTGTTGTTGCTGTAAAGAATTTGGTTTTTTGCTTAGACGTTTTCCAGTGATTTTCTAAGACACTGGTAGAATTACTGTTGAGTTTATTTATTCTTTTTTTGTTATTGATAATGCTCTACCTTTGACTTTATAAGCTGACACAGTTGTTGCTCTTGTTATCCTTTAAGCTCTATTACTGTTAATAATATTATTTTCAGTTCAATTAGTTTGTGTAAGCAACTGTATTATTTATAGAAAATGCTATATTAATTTATATATATATATATATATATATATATATATATATATATATATATATATATATATATATATATATATATATATAGGTCACGAAATTAATTAGTACTTTATATATATATATATATATATATATATATATATATATATATATATATATATATATATATATATATATATATATATATATATATATATTATATATATATATATATATATATATATATATATATATATATATATATATATATATATATATATATATATATTTATATATATATATATATATATATATATATATATATATATATATATATATATATATATATATATATATATATATATATATATATATATATATATATATATATATATATATATATATATATATATATATATATATATATATATATATATATTCGTTGTTTTATTTAATGGGCTTTTCCTACCATATATATATATATATATATATATATATATATATATATATATATATATATATATATATATATATATATTATATATATATATATATATATATATATATATATAGTGCTTATTTCTGTTAAGGTAGAAGTCTTGAGACAAGACATTTAAAAAAATAATAATTTTAGCGAACACTATTAAAACACACACATAAACAAACAAACAAACATGCTAGCAAAAAGTCCACAAGGTCTTAGCAGCAAAAATATGCTCTCTCATTTCCATAAGTGGAGCTTTTGATTGGCTTAAGATATTCCCTCCTATGGTGTTAAGGGGGGTTTACACGGTCAAACGGTTCGTCGAACGCAGTTCGACAGACAAGTGTTTGAGGTGATGTTCGAACGTGTGAACGGAGTATTTGGTTGTCGAACATGTTCGACAAACGTGTTCGACAACTAAATACCCCGTTCACACGTTCGAACATCACTTCAAACACTTGTCTGTCGAACCGCATTCGACGAACCGTTTGACCGTGTAAACCCCCTTGAAACCAACAAGTAACAGAGGACATGCCAGCATGGAATGATTTTGTCGTGACTCTTTCTTGAAAGACTGAAATATATGGATGGATGAATTAAAAAACCAACTTAATGTACTTGGTTTTGTTTTTCCAATGACTGGAGAGCAAATGCATTACATATTTCTCCCATATTTAGAAGATTTTTTTCATTTTCTGTCGAAGACCTACAAGGACACGTAAGTCTGGGCGTGGTCTATGCTTCATCTCTTAAATTTAAAGTCGATTTAATAGAGAAAAGGAAATTTACACTTTATTTTTTCATTTTTTTTTTCAGTTACTGGAGGGCAACAGTAACACATACTTGGCCCAGACTTCTCAACTCAGTCCTCCAGTGATTGCTTCGAGAGTAAGGTTCGTCCCCTACAGCGACCACCCGAGAACAGTCTGCATGAGAGTCGAACTCCACGGATGTCCGTACACAGGTAAGTACTTCAAGTACTTGTAAGTCATAATGTGTATAAGTAAACTGAATGATAGGACAAATGATAAGAGAGTATCACAAAATCTATCGAAATCATCCATTTATATATAAGTTACTTGACATACTGTCGGATTCTCAACCTGGAGGTCTCTTGTTCACTTTCCAAGGTATCTCGTACAGATTCTTTTTATTATAACCGATTATGGTTTAAAAAAGGTGAGGATAAAGGCATCCTACGTGTCGATATTTCTATCAGCTTAGCAGCTTCAGAGAGTCCATTAGATGTTATGAAGTCCATGGTAGAACAGCATCTACTCGTGGTTGGTCTTCTCAATCATATAAAGCTTACTTTTTATCTGTATGATTACTTTAGCTTATTACTACTAATAGATAGGCTTTTAATTACGTTTATAAAAAAAAATACACTCTTCGATCATGTAAAAAAAAAACTTTTTACTTTTACTTGTGTAAAAGTGTAGAAAACTTTTTACTTATATAAAATCTTCAGTTTTACTAATAAAAAAATTGTTTTTTATATCTATGATAATTTTCGTTTTATATTTTTGAATATTTTATTTTCATTTTTACTTAGGTAAACTGTTGTTGTCATTTTACTCACATAAGATCTGCTTTTAACCTTTTCATTTTACTTATATAAATCACCCACTCATTACTTACAAACATTTGCTTTTGACTTATACAAATGTTTTCTCTCTTTACTCACTCAAAACAAATAACTTTGCAAGCACAGAAGAACATCTTGTATGTAAACTATAAAAATTCCAAACGGAAATAAAGGCTGGCCATTTTTACTCAACGCGAAAAAGGCGATATTATTCCCCTCTTGTAAATCTCAAAAACCACATGTATGTAAACGACGAGAGATATCAAGATTTGAATGGAGCCCAATACTCACCACCCCTTCCCCGTACCCCCTCCCCCGTCTTCCTTAGAAAAGACAAAGAAAAAAAAATACAAAAGGAGGGGAAACTAGAGAGCCAGAAAGAGGGAACAAATGACAATAGGTTCTTATTGTTTCCCCTTTTTTGGCAGTTTTTTGTTGATTCTCTCTCTCTCTCTCTCTCTCTCTCTCTCTCTCTCTCTCTCTCTCTCTCTCTCTCTCTCTCTCTCTCTCTCTCTCTCTCTCTCTCTCCCCCATCAGTTCCCTCTTTGTAGTTTCAATAAAAATGTTTTTGATTTGAAATATATTTTATGCGTTGATATGGAAGAAAGAAATAGATAGATATGCTAGCTACGACAGCCATCGGAAGAGATATGTAGACAAAAAGACAGGTAGAGAAAAGTAGAGTTACTGATAAAAAGGTACATTGTGGCAGACATTCAGACAGACAGACAGGCATTCAAATATAGAGACAGACTGGCATACACGCTGAAAGCCACATTGGGAATGTACAGTATGTCTCAAGAAGTATTATATACACATGCAATCACGTGATTCCTCGGGACTCACCGGTATAAAATCCGATATACAAAACCATAAGACATACTCAGATTGATTGTCTTTCCCTCCTGATAAAACCATCATGCATTTAAAAAGACAAATACGTATACATTATGATAATATGTTTAGAATACATAATTTAAGACTTATTCTGATAGACTAATAGGATAAACAGACTTTATGCCTTTTGCAAAATGACAGACAAACAGATAAATATCACTACTATATATAGGAAAATGTCCACCATCATAATGAATATGTTAGAAAGAAAAATAGAAATGGTTGAAACATATACAAAAGAAATTTCTCCTACACATCACTGTTCATGACAGATGTATCATTAAAGCTCCTACACTTAAACAAACAAACTGATTGACAAAGCGTCCATATATATAAGTCAGAAATACAGTAAAGATTATATGTTTTTAATAATGGCAGACCCAAGTGACGAACTGATAATAAACACCAGACATTCTGATAAAAGATGTATTCTTCAAATATAAACCTACATTGATTGAAGCATACATAGAAGATGCCTGCCTCTAAAACAAGACTTCAGATCGAGATATTTTCTCGTGACAGACAAATAAGATTTTCTTCCCCTAGCAAAGACACAGTGTGTGACAGACACATAGATACCTTCCCCCAAACAAAGACTTCAAACAACAGATATCCAATGACGGACAAATCAATTTCAGACTAATAGACACTATATGAAAAAGAGATAAAGAATAATCGTACTCCCAGAGAAAGACATTGATTTTAAATGGCAAAGTAATGAAAAAAAAATGACATTTAGGAGACAATTAATTTGATAGACAGAGATTTATTTACTTTTTTACATCAGTGCTGCGGGACGGGCAAAGACTGAACTATTATAGAAGACTGAGATAGACGAGATACTGTTCCACCTTCGCCTTCAGATCTTTGACGGGATATTCACTGATACCTATTGACTTGGCAAGGAGAAATGACAGACGTAGATACAGATATGCGAGACTGATAAAAATGTGTGATTTCCTCTTGGAATAAAGAGAAAAGAGAGGACAATATGGAGAGAAGCGAGAACACAATGAATCAAAGGAACTTCCTCCCTACCAGTCCTCTTGATTCTTCTTTTCTATAACTGAGATAAAAGGAGAGCTGATATTAATCCTAGAGAGAGAGAGAGAGAGAGAGAGAGAGAGAGAGAGAGAGAGAGAGAGAGAGAGAGAGAGAGAGAGAGAGAGAGAGAGAGAGATATTTTATTTGATATGAGGGATGCGGAACGACTTACACCTATATCAGGGCAATAGTTTATGAAGACTCTGATCTACCACAGACCCCTTGCATCGAATGGTGCACTCACTTAAGCTGCTAAGTTGACAGGGGTCACCAAATATGAAGCCAAAACTTATTCTCAAGTGGCGCTAGAAAAGAGAACCTGTACAACACGACTCTTAGGTAATGTATTCGTAAAGCATCTCTACTCTCAGATTCTTATTATTTATTGAAGGTACAGGATTTTTATAATTTTTTCTCCAGTCTCTCCCATCTCAGCGAACTAACTGAGCAGACTTTAAAAACTGGAGATCAGTGATGCTATAAATATCTTCTATAGGGCACGTTATTTCAGGCATTTATTTCAGATATTTTTTTTCATTCTCTCTCTCTCTCTCTCTCTCTCTCTCTCTCTCTCTCTCTCTCTCTCTCTCTCTCTCTCTCTCTCTCTCTCTCTCTCTCTCTCTCTCTCTCTCTCTCTCTCTCTCTCTCTCTCTGTATATATATATATATATATATATATATATATATATATATATATATATATATATATATATATATTATATATATATATATATATATATATATCTAAGCATATATTCTTTATTTCTATTCTTCTATTTCTCTTTTATTCTTATCTTTTTATTCCTTTGATAATATTCATAAAATTTCTTTCCTTTTTTTTTAATATTTCTCGTTACACCTGTTTGACTAAATTATTCATATCTTTTTTTTTGGGGGGGGGGTATTTCAGTGTTCTCTTTCTTTTTCTCTTCTTCGACGGCCTTTCCCTTCCTCAAGTAATCCATTATCTTTGGTTTTTCTTTTGTTTATCCGTTTTTTCCCCTCCTCTCCTTGTCATTATCCATTATCATATTTTCTTTATTTAATGCCTTTTCTCTCTTTATTTTATAGTTTCTCCCATATTCCCATTCCATCTCCACCTTAATATTTTTATGAGTTTTAATACTTATTATTTTACAATTCTCCTTTTTTTATATTTTTTATATCTTAGTCTGCCTCTCTCTCTCTTCCTTTTGCTCTCTTTTGAAATCCTGCATTTTTAATTTTTTAATTCAGTTTATCCGTTTTTTTCCCTTTTGTTCTCTCTTGGTATTATCCATTTTATGTTTTTTGGTATTTTTTCCAGTTTATTTTTGCTTTTTCATTTCGGCCGCTTCATCCATCCATCCAATCTTCTCAACAATTAAATATTGCTGTTTATCACTTTTTTCTTGTGTTTTGGCATTTTTTTCTATTACTCTTTATTTATTTTTTTTTATTTATTCATTTATTTATTTATAGATTATTCAATCTCTGTTTCCATTGGTGTTTCACAGGGCTCTGTTCTTTCACCTACTCTCTTCCTTCTCTTCATCAATGATCTACAATCCCCATCTTCTTCTCTTCTTCATGCCTTTGCCGATGATTCTACCCTTCATTTTTCCTCTGCCTTTTCTTCACAACCTTCATCTGTTACTCGTAATCAATCTCGTATCACTCTTTCTTCTACTCTTAACTCCGATTTGCAGAGAGTATCTGAATGGGGAACTCAAAATTTAGTTAAATTCAATGCCTCCAAGACACAGTTTCTGGCTATCTCTTTATCTTCTTCTCCTCCTGATAACCCTGTTGTCTTCGAAACTAGTGAAATTTACCCTCTTAACTCTATCAATATATTAGGAATCCACATAGCCTCTAACATGTCTTGGAGGAATCACATAATCCATATTTCTAAATCTTCATCCAAAAAATTGGGGGTTTTGTTTCGTTTTCGTTATTACTTTTCCTCATTGCAGTTACTTAAAATTTACAAAGGTCTTATCCGCCCCTGCTTAGAATACTGCTCACACATCTGGGGTGCTTCTTCCTTTACTTATCTTCTTGATAGGGTTGAAACAAAGGCAGTCAGAGTCATTAATGATCCTGCTGGCTAGTACAGTGGTAACGCGCTGGCTTCGCATTCACGAGGTCGAAAGATCGGTTCCCGTCCAAGACCAAGAGTTTAAGCTGTTTACTGGCAGGAACTGCTGTGGTTGGACACCACAGTGGGGGGTTGGGTCTTGCCCTGGCTGACGAATACCCATTGTATTGAAATGGAAAGTTTATTATTATTCTCTTACTTCTAACCTGGATTCTCTCTCTCTTCGCCGTAAGGTATCTTCCCTTTCGCTTTTCTATCACTACTACTTCTATCGCTGCTCTGATGAGTTGGCGAGTTGCATCCCTCCTCCACTGCCGAGGCCGCGTAACACTCGCCAAGCGGCCTCATCTCACAGGTACTGTGTGGAGATTTGTAGCTCGCGGATTGGGCGGTGCAGCGACTGCTTCTTCCCATCTACCTCCAGACTCTGGAACTCTCTTCCTCCTTCTGTCTTTCCTAATTCTTATGACCTTTCATCCTTCAAAAAGCAGATCTATTGTCATCTCAGAGCCTAGGCCTCCATATCTCTGGGTCCTCTTTACTTTGACTGTTTTTTTCTGTCTGTCGTTTTCCTTTGTGTGACATTACCTCATCTCTGCCTTGCCCTTAACCTTTTTCTATTCCTTCGTCTTGGTATTTTCTCGTGCCCGGGCCTTTGTTGATGAGGGCAGTTTCTGCCTGTCCCGGTGTCACACTAAAAAAAAAAAAAATCTTTTTTATTTATCTAATTACTTCTCATATATTTGTTTATTTTTCATTATTGTTTGTTCCTTTATCTTTTTCTCTCCTTCCTTCGTTTTCTTAAGGAAATATCCAATTATTGCTATTTTCTTTTATTTAGTCTTTAATTTTATCATCCATTTCCTCCTTTTCTTCTGTTTGTTATTTTATTATTTTTTCACTTCTTTATAATTTTATTTTGTCATTATTTATTAATGTTATATTTGTCTCTCGTCTTTATTCTATTTTCGAATTTCATGTTTCAGATGGTTTAATCCGATCTTATCTTTTATATACTCTATCTGAAGTCCTTATATTCTTTATACAAGAAAAAAAAATGGTTGTTATATAGTTGAATTCAATTTTTCTTATTTTTCTCCCCTTGAGAATTGAATATTTCTTAATGTTTTTTTTTCGCTTGTTATTGCTTATATTCTCTCCAGTTCTCTGAATTTCATGATATTTTTTTTTATTTCTTTCACTTTTATCATAGGTTTTCTTATTTCTCCTCTTACAGATAGTTTTATTTGTATCGTCTTGTTTTATATACTTCTTTATATTTCATGTATAATCTAGACTCCTTTTTTTTTTTTTTTACTTCCTTATCAATTTTTTATTCCATTTGACGGTATTTTTTCCTTTTATTTATATCTTATATCGACTTATCTTATTATTCCTTTTACACATTGCATCATCTCTCTATTTTTCAATGTTCATGTGTTATTTATTTGACCTTTCAGGTCTTCCATTCACATGGTTTAATCTCTCATGTGTTTATTTTTCCCTTTATATCATATTTTATCCAATTCCCTATTCACTCTCCTCTTACATGGTCTGGCTTTTATTTTCATTATTCATTTTTTTTTATTTTATCTATATTCCTATTCATTTATATTCTTACTGGTCTGATTCTCATTATTTCATATATTCTTACTTTCAAAAATGTTTATCTCTTGTTCTTGTAATCTAAGATCCTCTTATTTTTACCTCTTATTTTCTCTTTTTTTCTTATTATCTTTGAGGATTTTTATGTGTTATCGAAAGTTCTCTTTATTTTTCTAATGACTCGGAATAATATTTCCATATCTCTTCATTTATTCTTACTAAACATAAAGTCATCTTCATTATTCTTCTTACAGATGGGTCTAAAGGGGGGGTTTATACGGTCAAACGGTTCGTCGAACGCGGTTCGACAGACAAGTGTTTGAAGTGATGTTCGAACG
>JAXCGZ010013285.1:90000-92500 GCA_037179515.1 Halocaridina rubra | reverse complement strand
CACATATAATTCAAATCCCAATCTCATTAGGGACCAACAGTAATTAAATAAGCACATTACCATATGTGAAAATATGAATCATTTTGTGGTGTAGTTGGTAACACCTTGGCACACTAATAATGTGTCCTAGGTTCGAGTCCCGGTCGGAGTATAAATGACTTATGTTTTCACATATGGTAATGTGCTTATCTGAGTATTGTTGGTCCCTAATGAGATTGGGGTTTGAATTAAATGCGAAAGCGAAGCTACGACTGAGGTTGAGAGAAACTGTAATATGAACAAAAAGGCATTTAGATAGAATGCGTTTCTTCCTAGTATAGCAGTTAAGCTGTAATGTTGGTTTCTCTATTAGACCTTCTGTGGTGTAGTTGGTAGTGCCTTGGCATAGTAATTATGTGTTCTAGGTTCGAGTCCCTGAAATGGTAAGAATGATTCATGTTGTCACATATTGTAATGTGCTTATTTGATCATTTTTGGTCTCTAATGAGATTGGGATTTGAATTAAATGTGAAAAGAAAGCTACGAGTGAGGTTAGGAGAATCTGTAATATGAATAAAAAGACATTCAGATAAGCATGCGCGTGCAATTGCATAAAAACGCTTGTCCGCTTGCTTGAGATTAGGGTTACAAACATATTAAATAGAAAAATATGATTTATAATCGTCCCCCCCCTTTTTTTATTTTATATAGTCTTTCAATAAGTTTAACCGCGCCATCTGTTGTCAAAATTGTGAACTTTTCTGATGGGTAATTTTCTTCGCTTAAAAAATTTAAGTTCCAGATGGCCATTACCTTCCCAATGGGTGCTATTTTCGAGAACCACAATGTTATAATTATCTCAAAGTATGATAACTGGGTAAACAATAATGCACTCTTGTATGCTGCGTAATTGATATATTTTTTTTCCTTACTTTCCGTCATTTTAAGCATTATTGGATATGTGATGGATATGGAAATTATAAATATTGCGAGACGGTTTGGGAGTTGGGGAGACCAGCTGAAGGGTGTTTTACTTGATGTCTGACGGGACTGGCTATAATTGCTAGATGGTGTGTTAATTTTTAGGTGATGTTTTACTTCAAAACTGTTTTGCGTTTGGTTGGAGAAGACTGGAGATAATTGGTTAAATGGTATTTTGCCTGAGTTTAGGGGATAGGTAATAAGTGATTAGATGGTGTTTTATTTCAGAATAATTTACGTTTGAATTTGAGGAGACTGGAAATAACTCATTATCGATGTGTTACTTGAGGTTTTAGGAACAAAAATTATTGTTGTATGATGAAGACATTTTTAAGAACTTTTTTTGGATTGTGTGTTGAGGAGTCAATAAATAATATCTTAATTATGATTTATTTGATGGTTGAGAGGATATTTGATAACTGCCGGTGGTTGCGTTACATTAGATATATTTTGTGGTGGAGTTGATGAACTATAATAATCACTAGAGGGACCGATCTCTTAAACAGTGTAAACCTAGGATACCATATTGTTAGTTGGCTAGACACACACAAATGGATTTCATAAACGCATCTGTGACGCGGTTCTGTGTATGGCTAGGATCCCCCATGGGGGATCCCAGCCACACGCAGAACCGCGTCAGATGCGTTTATGAAATCCATTTGTGTGTCTAGCTAACAATATGGTGTCCTAGGTTTACACTGTTTAAGAAATCTTGCCTAATTGCTAGATGCTATTTTACTTAGGAAATGTGTTGGTGTTTAGGTTGAGGGGAGTAAAAATAATTGCTGCTCTATCTTTAAGGACACATCAGTGTTTCATGAAATGGAATATTGGTAGATGGAATATCCTTGAGATGCGTCTTGTGTTTGAAGTGAGGGAACTGGATTTTTTTTTTATTTGAGTGTTGATGAGAAGGCATGACTGCTAGAGTTTATTTTGATTTGGGGGGAAAATATATATAGGAAATAATTGGCAGACGGTGATTTACTTGAAAGATTTTTTACTTTTTGAGGTTTAGGGGAGAGGAAATAATTGACAGATGGTGATTTACTTAAAAACATATTTTAATTTTCGAGGTTCAGGGGAGAGGAAATAATTAATGGACTTTGGTTTGCTTTTGGGGAGGTAGTTGAAGGGATAGAAAGGAATCGCATTATTATTTATTTATTATTTTGCATGATGGGCATTTTCATATTGGGGTTGAGGAGATTGAATATAAATGATGAAAGGTGTTAACTTATTTTTCTGGGGGGTTATTAAGGGATAGGAAGCAATTTCTATATGATATGTTACTCAAGGGATGGTTTGTTTTTTTAGGGTTAGGAACACAGTTACTAATGGCTAGATGTTATTTTACCTCTTAAAAGTTTGAGTTTCAATGCTAATAGGAAAGGAACGAATTGCTAGATTGTTTAACACAAGGTCTCCTTTGATTTTTTGGGACAATTTTTTTTTTATGGGGGGATGACCCATGCAAAAATTTAGCATATATATATATATATATATATATATATATATATATATATATATATATATATAT
>JAXCGZ010013285.1:77500-85000 GCA_037179515.1 Halocaridina rubra | reverse complement strand
GTAGCAATGAGGATATATGAAATAGATGATCGGGATAAGAGTTACAGCCAAATAATGATGGAGAGCAGGCGAAGCAATATGACAGATTATAGAATTTACAGGGGAAGTGGTCAACCAGCGTGTCTGAGTGGCTTTATAAGAATGTGGATATGTTAGTGAGAGTTGGTGAAGAGGAAGTAATAACTGAATAGACAGTGGAAACAGAAGAAAAAAAAATGCCTTTGTACTTAAAAATAAAATTAAAAACTAATAATAAGAGTGAAAGATATAGATGGAACGACGTGAAGAACAGGAATAGTTGGGAGCTCAAATATCTTGAAGCTGATGAATAATACCAGGAAGACTAAATATTAGAGCTGGACAAAGAATATTGAAGGACTAGGAATAGGAATGCAATGGGATAGAGAATGAATATCAGTGAAGGATCTGTGAGAGATAAGTAAGAATAGTTTAGTGCCGTGTCTTTTTTTTTGTTATTCAGTATATAATTCTATAAATAGCAGCAGAGAAACGTACTCTGTTTCGTAATATATATATATATATATATATATATATATATATATATATATATATATATATATATATATATATATATATATATATATATATATATATATATATAAGTTATGATAATACTAAACTGGTAGTTTATGAAAGGCAAATGGTTGCGTATACTTATAGGTTGCAATATTACAGATCTTCTTCTTCTTCTTCTTCTTCTTCTTCTTCTTCTTCTTCTTCTTCTTCTTCTTCTTCTTCTTCTTCTTCTTCTTCTTCTTCTTCTTCTTCTTCTTCTTCTTCTTCTTCCTCCTTAAAAGGGTCACCACCCAGGGGTCAGTAAAGTTGGGCGGATTCCCTGAACAACGTAAAGGTATTGGATTTGGGTGTTGTTTTAAAAGCCTATTGTTAAATGGACATTTATGTGTGTGCGCGAGTGCGTCTGTGCCTACATGCACAGGTATGTATGCGTGCGCACAATTGCGTTTGTTCAGTTTTCTTTTTACTCTTGAAATCTGTTAATTTGTTTACAAACTGCTTTCTATTGTATTACTCGTATTTTAGCAAAAAATACAGCGTTCACTGGTTTTACCGGCTTTTTTTTTTATACCAGTTCACATTTTTAATTTACTTTAATGATGACAAAATAGTAACAATAATGACCACAACACCAAAAATAGATGCAATTGCAATTATATAGAGCAAAATAGTAATAGAACAGCAATAAAGACAATATTGACGTCATTATCACTATCACCATAATCATCATCATTATCATTATTACCATAATTACCACTATCGTCATCACCACTCTACCATCGGCATCATATTCTTCATCATCATCTTTATTATTATTATCATAATTATTCATAGCTCGAATGTTAGTGACAACTTCAATAATGGAAACTAAAAAGAGTTTTTGTGTTTGATAATTGATTACACAATATCAGTTAACGTATTTTCACTGAAACATTTTAAAGAGACCTATTTACTTTCTTGCTGTAGAGGTCTACAGCAAGTAGAAGAACTCTATAATAAGAAAATACATCGGAATTTTAAACATGCTTTCAGTGGAAAGCGAAAGCTTGATATTGTGTAGTCAATTATCAAACACCAAAACTACTTTGGGTTTCTGTTATTCTTATTACTTATTATTTTCATTATCACCATCACTACCACCATCGCCATCGAACCTAATCATCATCAGTATCATCATCAATAACTTCACATCATCATCATTATTATCTTCTCCACCCTATCATTATCATCATCACCATCATCATCATCACCACATATATTATTACTCTTTTTTGCATTAATTGGGGTATTATAATAATAATAATAATAATAATAATTATTATTATTATTATTATTATTATTATTATTATTATTATTATTATTATTTGTAGTAGTAGTAGAAGTAGTAGTAAGGGCAGAATTGATTTAGGAAAAATTATATCACCTCTTAATTTTTTTTTAAGTATTAAGAATGACCAAGTTATACTGGACTAAAATTAAAAGCCTTCACTTCAATTCTGTTGATCTAGGACAGTGATTTCCACCTATTTTGGTGCATGTCCCACCTAAGCGTCACTAATATTTTGATGCCTCCTTTTTGACTTATAAGCGAATGATAAACCTGTAAAATAACTTGTATGGCAGCTTCCTATATGATACTTGACCATCGCAATGACTGTATAATAAAATAGTTACCTATAAAATGCGAATTACAATTTGAGCTCACTTGCAGATAAAAAAAAAAAATCAAGTTAATGACATCCTTTTATTTGATGCCTGCTGCTGCAGAAGAGATTTTATATTAGGCAACAATTTACTCGGTTTCAATCCCAAGTCTCCAAGTATAGTGATATCTAGTTTTTTTTTTTCATCAGTTGCAAATTATTTACAGCTTTAACTCCACATTCATGCAAACTGGAACGGTAACAACACTCTTCTGGCAAAATTGATTGAATTTAAGTATTTGATTTTTTCATCAGAATGCCACGCCATCGTCCCTTTTATACTGAATGTACTGTTTACTGACTCATCATTTTGCATTTCCAAGAGTTCTTTACTGCATGAACACATCGGATAAATCTACTGACATTGGCTGAATCAACCGAAATGGAATATGAGTTTGTTTTACATAGGAAAACCTTTCTTTCAAATCATAGGTCAAAATTTTCAGATATTCCACTCTGACAAATACAAGAGCATCAGTCACCTCACATTTTTTTTTAGCCAAAGAAACGAGACAAAATTCATGTCTAAGACGTGTCTTTGACGTAACTCGGAAAATGTAATGAACAATAAGAGTTTTATCTGTTCCTTGAAGTTGTTTATTCAACATATTCAGTATTTCAAATATATATGCTTTTTTTTTGCGCTACTCAGTTTAAGCCTTAGGCTGGTGACTAAAAGAAAAAAATATTTAAAAAACCTTAATTAATGAAATGGAATTAATATATTACTTGATAAACTAGCAATATGCAAGAAGTAAAAAAAAAAAAAAAACGAAAAATGTCATTTCGTATCTACAGCATATAATGACATAGAAATGATGCAATGTGCACACCTTCACACCGCCAAGAACCCTGAAGCCATTGCAAAAAGCATCGCAAGCCAGACTTTCTTACGCCTTTATGACGTGATCCCGTAGAGACTTGTTGAGAGTTATTCCAGTAAGGAGTTGTTTGATATATCAAATTTGGCCGACCTCTTTTAATTTCAAACTATGCTTCGTAAAGAGAGACAAATTACCATTAAATCTATTTATAATGTTACTGAATTATGTGATGGTAGATTTACTACTCAATTATGATAACAAACTCGAAAAAATCGTTATTATTAACTCATTCTTGAATTGCCACTTTTAATCATCAAATTGCCCCTTGTGGTGCGTGCACCCCATGCTTTGTAGTACTGATTTCGAGTTTGTCAATTCGTATACTTAAGGCGCAGTTATAGACTGAAGATATCTACATGTATTTACTATGTTTTTATTCACACACAAACACAATATACTAGACCTGAGATTGAATATTCATCATCTTCCTGAAATCAGCACTTAAAAATACATATAAATAATATGGACAAAGTTCAGCGTCATGCTACGAACCCATTGACAGAGATACGTAATCTTAATTATGAAGAGAGGATGAAGGAATTAGACTTGCTATCGCTCGAATCTAGAAGAAAGAGGGTGATATGATAATGGATTTTAAAATTTCTCCACTGTCTTGATAGATATTATAGAGAGCGATATTTTGATATAGACGGCTTTAGAATTTAAGATTATATTTTTTTTTTCTTATGAAACCTTCTTTGGAGGATGTTAGGAAATTTTCTTAGTGCAGGAATAGGTGATAGTTAGAATTCTCTAAGTGAGGAAACAGTAAATGCTAAATCCCATCGAGGTACAAGACTTCGCCAAAAATGATCTGCAGAATGAAGTTCTTCCATGGTATACAAACTTTCGAAGGTTAACCTTTCTGGCTACTTTAGTACTTGATCTACGAATGTGAATTTTCTTTATTGTGTGATCCACACTACTAGAAATAAAAAAAAATGAAAGTATTTATGATGTATGAAAATAGATCTGACCAGATATAATTTCTAACTTCTAAATATGAATCAATATATATCGATGGTTCGCGCCCCGTCACGGACTGAGGTTAGTAAGGGCATATACTCAGGGTAACGATTACATCTGCCAAAACAAGTCCTTCGTTAGAAGGCAACCGTCCTAGCCCTTAGTAGAAAAGGGAGTTCGTGACGTAAAACCGAATCCAATCCAAATATGAATTAATATCATTGGTAGGTTTCCAGATAAATTTTGAAGGTATTGTACAAAAGCAATTTGCTAATCTTGTGGGAATAAAGATGTATAACACATTGTTTGGGAGAGTTCAAAAAGTTGTGTATAAAGCAGCCCAAATTATTTAAAACCTAATCACAGATCTCACGTTAAGCACTCACCATAAGCGATAGAAGTTTACTATCCAGTTGTAGGCTAAATTTGGTTTGGTTTGGTTATGTAAGGTTAGGTTAGTTTAGGTTAGATATATCTTATTTTCTTACAGTTTAACACAGGACACTTTCTCAACTTGCAGATCACATACTTCATAAAAAGACGAATATCTTGGAGTCTCGAGTAAATTATACATTATACTTTAAAGCTCAACCAAGATTGTAAGGTATCCAGATAAACTGCTTCTGCCACACACACACACACACACACACACACACACACACACACACACACACACACACACACACACACACACACACACACACACACAAATATATATATATATATATATATATATATATATATATATATATATATTTATTTATATATATTTTTTTTTCTGCATTTATATGTGCGTAACATTTATACAGTTCATGTGTCCCATCCAAAAAATGTGAACATAAGGTAATAAGGTACTTATCCACCACCAGTGTTTCCTATTTCTAATCTTGAAATACAGAAATGAGAATTTTATTACATACCAAACTGTCCCATCACCAAGACTTAGTAGTAATAGAAAAAACGGGGAAATTATAGGGCTAAATATGGGTGAGTTTGCAGGTCCTAAACAACAGGTTGAAGATGGTGCCGGTCTTTAAAGATGCTCTTCAATTGGTCGGCTTACATGGGATAACCAATGAAAATATCCATAAAAAATTGCTGATTGTCTTTGTTGAGTATTGGTTTGCAACGTGATGGAATTACATTACACAGGGTGCTATATGACTGGTCGGTTTAAATATATGTACCAATGAAAATAAATATAAGAATGGTTTTGAATAATAGTCGATGTTTGTCCCAACTGAGAATTGGTTTTGCAACTTGCTGGAATCACAAGAGACCATTTGATTGGTCGTTTTAATTGGCTTTGGCCAATGGGAAGCGGTTCTTTGAAATGGTTTTAAAGAGGTACGACGTTCCTAGCTGAGCGTTGGTGGAGTTGGCGTAGGGCTTGATGGGTAGGTGGTAATAGTGGGCGCGAGCATGATTAATGCGCCCATTTGTATACTCTCCCGCGCCCTCATAGTGGGGGATCATAGCCACTACCACCACCGCCGACCCCCGAGATGGAATATACCGCCTGAGAGGTGTTAATGGAAGGGAAAGGAAAAGGAGAGAAGGATTTAAATGGGAAGGATGGCGGATTAAATCTTAGACGGAATAGAAGGTTTCTTCTACCTACTTTTCATGGTTGCTGATGCGAGGACTTCTTAACTTTGGAATATTCGGAAAAATAATAATAATCGGCTCCGGAAATTAGTTCCAAGTTCAGTCTGGATATGAAGAGTTCGGACCTTTATACTGTGTGGATATTTAGTTTTTAAACTGTTTGGCTACAAATTCATCTGACTTGGAAAATTTCGTTTTCAGAGAACTCTGTCTTCAACTTTGCTTTGATTTCAGATATTATTATTATTATTATTATTATTATTATTATTATTATTATTATTATTATTATTATTATTATTATTTACAGTAATAATAACTGATTATGATCACCGGAAAATAATAATAATAATAGTAATAATAATAATAATAATAATAATAATAATAATAATAATAATAATAATAATAATAATGATAATGTTGATGATGAGGGTGATAACGATAAAGATGGACATAATTATTTCTTATCTGCATGTATATATATATATATATATATATATATATATATATATATATATATATATATATATATATATATATATATATATATATATTTGGAATAGAGCATATTGTGTAATGTGCTCGGTTTTACCCATAGGCTGCGATCTCCATAAATATACATTGAAACTCTAAGTTGATGTTATTTAAGACACATCAAAATTCAAATAATATATCTTCAAATATTTTTGAATATTTCTTTTTTTCTATCACTGAAGGAGACGGAATCAAACTTAATGGCTTCTTATGGTAGCCCAGTCTTTAACCCATTGAGCCACGGTTGTGGTTATACGTCATTTTATAATTAACTTGCCCTGCTTTGGAGCAGGACTGGTATTTTATCCTTATGCAAACATGAGTCTGTATTACCCTTGCCCTCAGACATCTAATGGTATACTCGTATTAGCTGATGAGTTGGTAGGAGCTAGATCATACTATACATCATTACTTACATTTTTTTCGCCAATTTATTGCGAAAAGATTATATAACACCAAGGGAGTCCCAAGTTCCAGTTCTCGAGATGTTTCGTTTGCTAACTCTTCACCAGAACATCTTCGGGAAAAAAAAGTAAAGGAAAATGGAGTTCCTGTGACCTCAAGATCCTAAAAGAGTACATCATTTTCACTATGGAGTTAGCAGTGAAATGTATCTTCACAAGGTTAGGTTTTAAAAGTTTAAAAGGAAATTGGACAAAACCTCGTTTTTACTAACACTTTATATATAATCAGAAAAATGAGGCATTAACCTAACCTAACCTAATGTGAGAGAGAAAGAACTTTTTTGGCATTTCGCCCACTGTATAAATTCATACAATCTTTACGCAGGAGTTGCTTGGGTTAATGTGAGCCGAACACTGATTCACACCAGTAGAAAAAAAAAGTATGGTTCCTTTTATTTAGGCTGTTATACACGTATTCTGACATACTCATAAATTCCTTCTATCGACACTAATGGGGTGAGGTTAGTCGGGCATAACATTTGTTCTGCTGCAACAATAACATTGTTCTCGATATCGGAGAGAGATATTCTCTCTCTCTCTCTCTCTCTCTCTCTCTCTCTCTCTCTCTCTCTCTCTCTCTCTCTCTCTCTCTCTCTCTCTCTCTCTCTCTGAGTACATGTGTTGCTCTGAAATTTATGGACAATGCTAGTGCGTACATGTGTTTTATATATGAAGCTATATGTTTTAAAGCTTATCTTTCTATCTATATATTTATCTATTCATCTCTCTCTCTCTCTCTCTCTCTCTCTCTCTCTCTCTCTCTCTCTCTCTCTCTCTCTCTCTCTCTCTCTCTCTCTCTCTCTCTCT
>JAXCGZ010013285.1:65000-67500 GCA_037179515.1 Halocaridina rubra | reverse complement strand
AATCGAGGGGGTCCTGAACCGTCGTGGAGGGCCTACGATAATTGGCTGCTGCACCCAATAATCTCCGTGATTCAGAAGACCAAATCAGTCGTAGAAGACCAAATCAGTCGTAGAAGACTGCGTACGACGGGTAAGATCGATCTTCTTGATAGTACGCGGGCGTAGGAGAAGGTGTACGCCCGTGTACGATCCAGAGGATCGATCCTACCCGGCGTACGCAGTCCTTCGGGTCTGGAACCGTTAAAAAAATTAAAAAGTCGCTTATACGTCTGGCAGCGCAGTACGAAAAGACAGCGCGCGCATGCGTGGTCTCATTTCTGACAACCCAGTCCTGGGCGTTCAGTTTTCCTGGTCCGCTTGCCGCATTTCTTATTGTTTTAGCATGATCTTCTTCTTCTTCTTCTTCTTCTTCTTCTTCTTCTTCTTCTTCTTCTTCTTCTTCTTCTTCTTATTATTATTATTATTATTATTATTATAGTATTATTATTATTATTATTATTATTATTATTATAGTATTATTATTATTGTTGTTGTTGTTGTTGCTGTTGTTGTTATTGTTGTTTGATGTTAATGTACAGACACGTTTCTTTGAGTGAGCATTAAGAAAAAAAAAACATTTCATGTCTGCTTTCTATGTACAAAATATAACAATCACTCTTAATATATATCAAGCTCTTTATAGGTAAATGTCTCATATAATTCCTCATTTCTTTCACTGTGTTCTTGATATGATGTGCATTTATTTTTTCCCTCATATCAAAATGTGAATTAATTAAATCCATAAATGTGTCAAACAAAATATATGAAATATATTAACATACATGGCCAACATATATTTACTTATATATATAAAAGTAGCTGAAGTGCCAAATATATAAATCAGGGTTATACTTTCACAAATATCCCATATATATATATATATATATATATATATATATATATATATATATATATATATATATATATATATATATATATATATATATATATATATATATATATATATATATATATATTCCATATATTTATTGTTCACTAGGATCAATTCTAACATAATTATATAAATGGCAAAGTAAGGGCAAATATAACTACATTATTAAATGTAAAATATTAAACTTAATATCTTCTCAGTATAAAATAATGAAAATGAACAACCCCCTACGAACGTGTACGTTCCCCTACGATGGGTAGGGAGCGTCGGGAGCATGGTTGGCCCAGTCGTAACGGTCAAAAATTTAAATTTCCCGTTTTTTATGATGAGACTTACGTTTGCGTATGATCAGTCGTACGCTAAATTACGCGTCCAAACTACTCCGTACGATTGCAATTACGATCCATAGGAATGCTTACGAGGACGTATGACGCACTTCCGACAGGCACAGGAATGCACCTGTCGGCTAAAAAATCTGCCGGATCTCCAAGGATTGGGCGAAGATTCATTCCGTCGGAACGCGGCCTTAAGAGTCGGGTCGGGAGTTTTGGCTATGTGTGACGCCAGCATTAGAGTTGCAGAAGCCGTCCTGCAGCGCTCTCCAAAATAAAAGAAAATGGGAGAGGGAGGGATGGAATGGATATAATAGAGGGACGAGAAAAGGGTAAATGAAAACTCAGTAGGTTGACGAAGAAGAAGAGGGTTATATATGCAAGATATGAGTAATAGTTGTATTTTTTCATCGTCATTTTTCGTATATACTTGGATATATTCCAACACGCATATTTAGAAACCGTTTAGTTAAACGTATATGTATCTTGATACATACGTAATGTTACATTCGTATAGACTCGTATCCAAAGTACATGCATCCTGGTACAAAAAAATCTATATGCACACATACATATATGAATGCATATATATATATATATATATATATATATATATATATATATATATATATATATATATATATATATATATATATATATATGCGTGTGTTGTGTATGCGTGTGTGTGTGTGTGTGTGTGCTTACTCTTGCATCCTTGTTCACATAAAGACTGCAGACAGACAGAAAGTAAGCTACATTACATTTACCTCTCTAATTTCAATTACATACATACATACATCGCATACATACATACATACATACCCCCCCCTTCTGACAGCAATTAAAATGTACATAATATAGAAACCTCTTGTACTGGTGCTCTTACGAAAGAGGGCAACTAAGGACCTCATTTAATGATCCTTTCCAAGAGACGAAAATAATTGATATTTCATTCAAAAGGTCAAGTTATTGGTGTTGTGACTCAAGAGACGAAAAGGTCTGACATTTCGTTCAAAAGTTTTTGTAGGTTAGCTGAGCGTATTGCTTCACCAAGTAAGAATTTTTCTGAATATAATTTTGTGTAGAAAACTGAGCACCTTCATTTAATTTTTAAAATTTATTTATTTATTTATTCATATAGTGATTTGTTGATTTATTTACATAACATATTTTTTTCTTAATGCTTTTTTCTATGTTTTTTGCAGTTTGTCAAGATTTTTTTATTCATATTTTTATT
>JAXCGZ010013285.1:57500-60000 GCA_037179515.1 Halocaridina rubra | reverse complement strand
ACAAATATATGAAAACTACACATGAGAACCAATATAAATAGTATGCCGAAACTTATAAATATTGCAGCACGGCTTGCCTTGAGTGGAATTGGGATATTTGACCACATTACACCGGCTATCAAGACACTTGAATGGCTGCGGATAGAAAATAAGATCACCTAGGCTATATGAGTCTGAATTTTAAATAATAAACCAACATTTGCCCAGGTGGCTAATTAATTTGCCAGCAGTCAGTGATATACAGGAAACTGCCACAAGACAGAGCCATGATTTCTTTGTTTAGAGAACAAACATAGAGGCAGGTTTCAAAATGATGACTGTGAGAGAATCTTCATTATGGCACGACATTCAAGGGTATATTTAAGATGTATCCTACTTTATTACTTTCAGTGGCAAACTCTATAGATTTCTATTAGACAAGTAGAGATGATGCTTATGCATTAATCAGACACTGATTCGGTTTTATGTCACGGACTCCCTTTTCTACCAAGGGCTAGGACGACTACCTTCTTGCGAAGGACTTGTTTTGGCAGATGTAATCGTCACCCTGATGCATGCCGTTGTCAATTAACCTCATGCCGTTGTATGGCGCAAACCCTCGACCTGACGCCTCAAAGTCGCAGACGTTACCGCTTTGCCACGGTGACTACTTGGTTACATATGATTCTCCAAAAACTACTTATGCCGTTCCTAACTTTATATAAGAGTCTTTGATATTTAGTTGTAATATTTACTTAATTGTATTGTCATAATAATTAGTAGTATAGTAATAGTTATGTTGATAAGGGTAAGAGCAACTATTATTATTATTATTATTATTATTATTATTATTATTATTATTATTATTATTATTATTATTATTATTATTATTATTATTGTTGTTGTTGTTGTTGTTGTTGTTGTTGTTACTATTACTAAGTGTTAGACACCACAACAAAGTGGACTATAAATAAAAGGCTACTCTAAAGTTCCAAAAGGTATGTATATACAGTAAGTAATTTTGGTACAGTAAAATAATCCCTAGACTTTCGGAGACTACTGCCTCCATCAATTGGGGTGGTACAACTGATTAAGTGATCAGTTGTAACACCCCAGTTGATGGAGGCAGTAGTCTCCAATATGCTACATTTTGCTTTACTGTACCAAAAGTACATACTGTATATATTTATATCTTTGGGGATTTTACTGGATACCTTCATTATCAATAATATTATTATGATTAACATCATTATCATCATCATTCTCTGTGGTTCTATAATCTACCTCTTCCACAAAATAGTCAGTCTCATCTCTATATACTTTGTACTCAGTTATATATCTGCACGCCTCTTGTTTGTAATAATTATATTTACGTCCGTTAATTCTTTTTAATTTCTAATTTCCCATGTATATATTTCTGTTTATTTGTTATTGTATAACAATCTCTGATACCCTTGCCCAACATTTTGTACGATATTTTATATTAAAGTATCATTTCAGCTTAACAAACAATAGGCAATGCATGAAGTGTCTATGAGGATGAGGATGATAATAATGATGATGATGATGATGATGATAATAATTATTATTATTATTATTATTATTATTATTATTATTATTATTATTATTATTATTATTATTATTATTATTATTATTATTATTATTAATTTTTCAGAGTAATATTCTCGTTTTACTTGTACTATTTGAGGTAGTATATTAATAGCTATGGTAAAATTGTAGATAGATTTAATTCAGATAAGATAATTTGATATTTTATATTTACAGCAGACAATTTTGTCAGCCAGAAAATCTTCTTGTATTCATGACGCCTCGTACAGATATGTACATTATCAATTTATTATTTTTTTCCTTTAAAATGCACAAAGTTGTCCGAAACATCTTTGCTGGCCTGAAGCTCGGAAATTGAATGGCGTTGGTGTCTGGAAGGGTCTCCTGCCACAAGACTTACAAGGAAACAAAGAAAAGAGAGAGAGAGAGAGAGAGAGGAGAGAGAGAGAGAGAGAGAGAGAGAGAGGAGAGAGAGAGAGAGAGAGAGAGAGAGAGCTCCAAGAGGCTAGCGAGAAACAGCAGAACCGTATAAGCAGATGGAAAAGCAAATGATATGAGGGACCTATTTCTGCCACTGCTGGTGTGAAGCCATCCCACTCTCGATGCAGCTCTTGTTCCCTCATAAATGGAGAGGGTTTGTGTCAGGGAAGGCATCCGGCAGAAAATCATCAAGTTCAAACCGAACATACTGACCTTTAAATGGCTAGTTCGGAACAACGACATCCTATATATTCACGAGAAGAGAAGCCGATGAAGATGAGAAAATAGAGAAGAGGGAGAAAGTATCGGAGGAGAAGAAGAGAAAAACAGAGGAGAGAAATGAAAAGGAATTTCTACTGAACTTTATTTAGAGTTTGTGTTGTTGAAGTTCACAGTTTATTTTAAATGTTAGTGGCTGCATACGAAACTTTCTGTAGGAAGGAGGAGCTAATTCTTGTAATAACCCACCCCC
>JAXCGZ010013285.1:45000-52500 GCA_037179515.1 Halocaridina rubra | reverse complement strand
AGAAAATCCCAAGCTTTTCCACAGCTTTATCAGAGGAAAACTGAAGGTAAAAGAACAGGTTTTAAGGCTAAAGAGAGCGGATGGAAGCATCACTGAGACGGATGAAGAGATCTGCAAAGAATTGAACAAGAAGTTTCAGTCAGTATTTACAGTAGAAAATACCCCACCCCCTCAGATTGCAGTGATAGAAGCTCAAGGGCCGGTATTAGAGAACATCAACCTTACAGCCACAGAGGTATGCAAAGCGCTGATGGATTTAGATGTTCATAAAGCTACAGGTCCTGATGACATATCCCCTCATGTGCTTAAAAAATGCACAAACACAATATCAGTGGCACTAAGTATCATATTTAAGGAGTCACTGGAGTCGGGGGAGATTCCAAGATGCTGGAAACAAGCAAATGTGATACCTATCTTCAAAAAGGGAAGGAGGGATACGGCTCTGAACTATAGACCAATTTCCTTGACCAGCATAGTTTGCAAAGTTATGGAGAAACTACTAAGGAAACATATCTCTCTTCACTTGGAATCCTTCAACTTTTTGTCAGTGAGGCAACATGGCTTCAGAGAAGGTAGATCAACAGTAACAAACTTATTAGAATTTTATGATGAGGTAAGCCAAATCTTACAGGAAAGAGAGGGCTGGGCAGACTGCATATTCCTAGACTTCCAGAAAGCGTTTGACACTGTTCCACATGGGAGACTTATTAGGAAGCTGCAATCAATGGCTAGAATAGGTGGGAATGTTTTGGAATGGATAAAAACTTACTTAGAAGGAAGGGAACAGAGGGTTAGAGTAAGACACTCAGTGTCTGAATGGAGAAGAGTTAGTAGTGGAGTTCCACAGGGCTCAGTTTTAGGGCCACTTTTGTTCCTTGTATATGTAAATGACCTACCAGAGTCTGTAAATTTATTCATGAATATGTTTGCAGATGATGCAAAGATTGTGAAGAAAGTAAAAAACGAGAACAATGGTAGAGAACTTCAGGAGGATCTAAATAATCTGCATGAGTGGTCAGAAAAGTGGCTAATGAAATTCAATACTTCAAAATGTAAGGTAATGAGAATGGGTACAAGTGCAAGAAGGCCCAAGCTTGACTACTCGGTGGCTGGAGTACAACTTCAAGAGACAGAAAATGAGAGAGATCTAGGAGTAAACATACTGGCAGATTTGTCTCCAGAAATACATATAAATGGCATAGTAAGGGCAGCATATGCATTCTTATCAAATGTAAGGGTAGCCTTCAGGCACATGGACAAGGAAATGTTCAGAAATATTTATGTAACCTATGTGAGGCCAAAACTCGAATATGCAGCCCCCTTTTGGAATCCGCACTTGAAAAAGCACATAGCTAAGCTTGAAAAAGTTCAAAGACATGCCACGAAACTGGTGCCAGAAATACGCAATCTCAGTTATGATGAGAGGCTGAGGGAATTAGACTTACCATCACTCGAAGCTAGAAGTGTGAGGGGGGATATGGTGACAGTCTTTAAATTCCTTCATGGTTATGATAGAGTGGATAGGGATCGATATTTTGATATGGCTGGCTCTAGAACTAGAGGTCATAGTTTGAAGCTTCGTAAGAAAACTTCTTTGCAGGATGTAAGGAAATACTTTTTCAGTGTAAGAGTAGTTGATAATTGGAATTGGCTAAGCGAGGAGGTAGTTAATGCTATCTCAATCCATAGTTTTAAGGACAGGTATGATAAGTATCACTAAGTCTAAAATGGAACCGATGAGGAGACGGGAAGATACGAGCTTTGGGCTCTTTCCCGTAAACACAATTAGGTAATCACACACACACACACACACACATACACACACACACACACACACACACACACACACACACATATATATATATATATATATATATATATATATATATATAATTTTTTTTACACACACACACACACACACACACACACACACACACACACACACACACACACACACACACACACACACACACACACATATATATATATATATATATATATATATATATATATATATATATATATATATATATATATATATATATATATATATATATATATATATATATATATATGTATGTATGTATGTATGTATGTATATATATATATATATATATATATATATATATATATATATATATATATATATATATATATATATATAAAACGATTTATTTTTATTTTTGTTCACTGTCAAGTGAGAGCAATATGGCAGAATATTTCCTTGTTATTTCTTCAGGCGGAAGTATTAATCTAGTAGGACTGATCCTGTATGCTGAGGGTTAAGAATTTTTCATTGTGTAGTTTTGTTATTTCTATATATATTGGCAGTATTCGCCTTGGGGGGGAGAAAACTAAATGTTTTATTTAAAAACTTCGTAGGTAAAATGTTCAAAGCTACTACTACTGTTACTACTGCTACTACTACTACTATGCAGTAGCTTCTGGTACTACTACTATTGCTGCTGCTACTACTACTCTATACAAATTCTACTAATGCTACTACAAGTCCTATCATTGCTACTACTACTACTACTACTACTACTACTACTACTACTACTGCTACTACTACTACTACTACTGCTGCTTATAATAATAATAATAATAATAATAATAATAATAATAATAATAATAATAATAATATTCTTTGTTTGGATATCTCCATTCCCAGGTGTTTTCTCATGCCCGTGTCCTGTTCAGCGTGGGCGGAGAACACTTCACGTCAGCGCCCCCTGTGGAATACGAGTACGTGGTAGACCGTATCTTTGAGAACGCCCGTAATGTCACCATCAGACTACACAACGCAGCCGCCAAATACTTGAAAATTCAACTGTTTTTCTCTCTTCGTTGGATCATGATATCGGAAGTGGCTTTTGATTCGGGTAAGAAGTCATTTTTTTCTATTAGATTATGTAATCATTTATATATTTCATCTTAGTTCTTCGGTTAACTTAACAACTCTTAGTGTTTTTTCAATCATACTTTTAACTACTTATCTCTCTCTCTCTCTCTCTCTCTCTCTCTCTCTCTCTCTCTCTCTCTCTCTCTCTCTCTCTCTCTCTCTCTCTCTCTCTCTCTCTCTATATATATATATATATATATATATATATATATATATATATATATATATATATATATGCTGTGTGTGTGCGTATGCATGTGTGTGATATATCAATGAAGCTGGAAAGAGAGACAGCAAGAGACAGGCTTGTGTGGAGCAAGATTATGTATAGTTGGCATTAGCCAACTGGATTGTGATTAACGCAATAAACTGGAACGGAGGGATGTGGGGGGGGGGCGGTGCCATGATATGAAGAAGTGGAGGTAAGCCTACTACAGTTTACAAGCCAGTAGGCTGGAGAGCCTTACCCACTAACCCTGTGGTTGACCCAAACATGGGGCTGAGGAGGGATTGCGGAGGCCCATTATCCCCAGTATGTATGTATGTGTGTATGGATGAATTATGTAATTGCTAATTGTGTTTACGGAAAAGAGCCCCAAGCTCTCCTCGTCTCATGATCGGTTCCATTTTGTACTTAGTGATACTTATCATACTTGTCCTTAAAACTATGGATTGAGTTAGCATTAACTACCTCCTCCCTTAGCCAATTCCACTAAAAAAATAACTACCTCCTCCCTTAGCCAATTTCACTAAAAAAAGTATTTTCTTACATCCTGCCAAGAAGTTTACTTACAAAGTTTCAAACTATGACCTCTAGTTCTAGTGCCAGCCATATCAAAATATCGATCCCTAGCCACTCTGTCATAACCATGAAGGACTTTAAAAACCGTCACCATATTCCCCTTCATTCTTCTAGCTTAGAGTGATGGTAAGTTTAATTCCCTCAACCTCGCCTCATAATTGAGATTGCGTATTTTTGGCACCAGATTCGTGGCATGCCTTTGAAGTTTTTTCAGTTTAACTATGTTCTTTTTCAAGTGTGAATTCCAAAAGGGAGCTGCATTTTCAAACTTTGGCCTCACGTAGGTTACATAAATATTTCTGAACATGTACTTGCCCATGTGCCTGAAGGCTACCCCTACATTTGCTAAGAAAGCATATGCTGCCTTTACTATGCCATTTACATGCATTTCAGGAGACAAATCGACCAGTATGTTTAATCCTAGATCTCTCTCATTCTCTGTCTCTTGAAGTTCTACTCCTGGCATTGAATATTCAAGCTTGGGCCATCTTGCACTTATACCCATTATCATTACCTTACATTTAGAAGTACTGGCCACTCATGCAGACTATTTAGGGCTTCCTGAAGTTCTCTACCATTGTTCTGGTTTCTTCACTTTCTTGTATGCGTGTATGTATGTATGCATGTGTGTGTGTTTGTGTGTGTATGCGTGTTATGTGAGTGTCTTTGTGTTTATATATATATATATATATATATATATATATATATATATATATATATATATATATATATATATGTATGTATATATATATATATATATATATATATATATATATATATATATATATATATATATATATATATATATATATATATATAGAGAGAGAGAGAGAGGGAGAGAGAGAGAGAGAGAGAGAGACTCCAACATACATTTCCATTACTCTAGCTATTATCATAGTATATATTTTTATCTTAATTCTAGAAATCTGTTATGTACTGTCAGCTACAGCTTCTTTTGAATGTTTTAAAAATTTTACTACCTTGTTAACTCATAATTTACTCTATTAAGTTATTGAAAGATTTTTGAATCATATTTGATTGTTGTTAAATATTTTTGAATTATTTTTATTTCTATAGTTCCTTGTGCTTGCAACTTCACTGAAGAAGATCCAGTTGCAGTGACAACAGAAACTATCCAGGAAACGACAGTTCTTCCTGAGATCCATGACCTGACGCCAGTAGTGCCAGCCCATCATTCTTCTTCAGGATTGCTCGTAGGAGGCTTAGTCACCGTGGGCGTTATATTCTGCGTCGTACCCGTCGCCCTGTGTGTCTTGTACTATCGTGTAAGGCTGTCCAAGAAGACCAAAACCCCGCCTTCCACCATCACTAGTGTCGACGCCAAGAAAGTCTCAATGAAAATGAAAGACCTTCATATTAATATGAATTTGACGCCAACAGCTAATGGCTATTCGAGAGCCAAAGGCGAGCTTTATGGTCATGTGGCCATGGAAGAGGAAGCGGCAGCCATGTATCAGGAACCATTTAAGAGTCCCCTTCATAACCCCGGATATTACACCCTAGGAAGAAACGTTGCGGCTTCGGAGATGCCTCTCAAGTGCCCCTTGCCCTTCGATACTGATGACTCAGTTGATTACGCCGTACCCGATGTTAACATGACACCGCCTCCTCCCTTTTCCGAAATTTATACTCTGCCCCCTCCTGTTCCTCTCACCAGGCCCCCATCATCCCTTCCAATGTCGAGGACTCGTAAGGATTCTCCTCTTCCTCCACCGGTACCCTCCATTCCACCTCCCCCAGATCAGCAATATTATGCCGCTCCTCAACTGTGTCATCCTACCAATATCCAAGGTGTCACTGGTTCGGTCATTTACGCCGTTTCGGATCCCTCTAAAATGGGCAAAGATAGAAGTGTACCAGAAGTGAACAGGCAGCGCATAAGAGTTTTAGAAACCATAGGCGAGGGGATACTAGGCATGGTACAGCTATGCGAAGTTGATAATTCCAGCGGGACCCAAATGCTGGCCTTGAAAACACTTAAAGCAGGCACCAGTGAATCCACCAAGAAAGACTTTCGACAAGAAGCTAGAATACTTGGCAGATTAGACGATCCAAATATTGTGAAACTTGTTGGCATGGTTACTCGTTCAGAACCCCCTTGCATGCTTTTAGAGTATATGGAATATGGCGATTTATATCAGTTCCTCAGGAAACATAGGGGTGAGGGTGTCATGGCCCCTCTTAGTTTTATAAAACCAGAAGCAGAGGAAGAGATACTTAGCTATGGCTCTCTTATATACATTGCTACCCAAGTAGCATCTGGTATGAAATATCTCGAGTCTCTCAACTTAGTTCACAGAGATTTAGCTGCTCGTAACTGCCTCGTGGGAAGGAAGTTAACCATCAAGATCTCTGACTTTGGCATGAGCCGAGCCTTGTACTCCAACGACTATTACAAGTTAAACGAGGATAGAGCTCTGCTGCCCATCCGATGGATGGCTTGGGAATCTATCCTACAAGGGAAATTCTCCACCAAGAGTGACGTTTGGTCTTTCGGTGTAACATTATGGGAGATTTTAACGATGGCTCGTCAACAGCCATATGATGAACTGAGCGACGAGGGGGTTTTAGAAAACGTTTCTCACTGTTATCACGGTGATGGCTCAAACATGATGTTTTTAGCACCCCCTGCTATCTGCCCACGGGAGATGTACAGCATGATGACCGCCTGCTGGAGACCTAAAGATATAGACAGGCCTCCTTTTTGGGAAATTCTTATGTTCTTACAAAGGAAAAGCTTGGGTTACACTGTTGACTATCGTACATAAATGTGTGAGAATTTTTTACAGATTTCCGTTCTAGGAGATCAACAAGTGAAATGTAAATCCCGCCCCCCAAATAAAATTGCTGAAGCCAAAAATCAGAAACTATGTTAATAAATTTATATCACTGCAAAAAGAGAGCATAATAATATGAGACTACAGCGGGTATATATTTATAGTCAGAAAATTATGTAAATCTGTTGTATGCATTTAACATGTGAAATTTGAAATAACAACAAAACTCGTAATTCACGTAAAATCAAGTTCATTGTTTTAAGTGCCAGTGTCAGAGTTAATTTATATATAAATTAACAGATGCACTTTATGAAAGGCATAAACTGAAAAGGAAAGAGAGAGCGAAAACACTCTGATGCAAAGAACATTCTACAATTGAAATCCGTTGTTTATTATATATATTTTTGGCGATTGTACGCTTCCGCTTTATCAATTTCAAAAAATAAAAGTTGAATATACACGGATTATATAATTGAAATAAATTGTTTTAAAAACATTAAGTGACTCCTGTGTAATAGCAGTGTGCCTGTATAATTTATACTGAATAATAATAATAGTGTGAAATATGTACTTAGGAAATAAATTAGTATAATACTTTCCTGGAATATAGTTAGCCATTTCAGTGAAGAGAGACAATAATAAGTAAACTTTAATCACTTATAAATAATAACACTTGATTTGTTGTCCCTCAGCAAGAGCAATCAGTGTGCGAAAAGTTCTCTTTAAAAAACTTTTTGGTCTTGAATGAATGTTGATGTTAGTCTTTGGTATTTACTGTATTTTTGTGCTATTGTGATCACACTCAGCTCTTCCACGTAGTTCATGTTTTTCACTAACAAAGTTGTTCTTAACCTCATTTAAACATTGTGTAGATAGTGCTTTGGGCGACGAAACTCCACTCATATGGGCAGGTGTAGTGTATCGTGTCTGCCGAAAAATAGCTACCACTCACTTAGCCCGCTGAATTAGAATTGGAGTTACGTGTTTGTGTTTATGAA
>JAXCGZ010013285.1:0-32500 GCA_037179515.1 Halocaridina rubra | reverse complement strand
ATGCCAAACACAGAACTGCATCAGATGCGTGTATGAAATCCATTTGTGTGTCTAGCTAACAAACAATATGGTATCCTAGGTTAACACTGTTTGAGAAATCGGGCCTTTGTGTGTAGTTCCGAGTTGAGCTTCTCCCAAAAAATTTCATGGTAAATTTTGAAATTTGCTATATATGTATGCATATCTTGTCATTGTGTATATATGTAAGTTATATCAATGCATTGAGAAATCTGTTAGTTACTAATATGTATATATGCTTGTTTAGCTTGATTTACTTGAGTCTTAAAATCTTTGAAGGCTAAGATTCGTCTTATGCAAAAGAATAGCCTGCCAGAGAAAACAGTGTTACCATCACTTCCTGAAGAGTGGGGTGCTGCTGTATAAACATCCAGATTCATCATATTAAGGTATGTTAGGCTTCAAATTTTGGTAAATGTTATGTAAGCTGGGTTAGGTTACATTAATTTAGCGAGATTAGGTTATGTAAGTACCCACTGCCGCACACCAATATTGCCCCTAGCGCAAAAAGCAATTGATTTCAAAGAAAAACATTTATCAGAATAATTAAAACAGCGAAACTTATCAGAAATAATAATTTAGTCCAAAAATTTAAGGAGTATTTAAAACGAATCTTAACGAAGTTTGTTGAATAGATCTGTGAAGAGCGGAGTGGTAAAAATTAATATTTTGACTGTTAAATAAAATGTTGGCTCCTGAGAAATACCTCTTCATGTTTCCAGTGTTTCATATTGATGTGCATATTAGAAAATAAGGTAATACTGTACTTAGTAATATAAGTACCAGCCCTCATAAATATTATGCATGGTAAAGATTTCTATTATGCACAATTTCTATCTTTGGACTTAATTATTGTTCTTGAAACGTCTCAGTATGTTTTGAATTATTCGGATAATTGTTTTTCTTGGAAATTACTATATTTTTGGGTTAAGGCCGACATTGGAGGGTGGTCGGGGATACTTACCTGATCTAACTAATCTAATCCAACTAACTTTATCCAACTCAGATTTGAAGCCTTGCATGCCCTAATAGGGTGTACTTGGGTGTTAATGCAACATTGCAGCACAATTCACGAAGTAATGGTGAGGCTAATCTCTCGGGTGGGCCATGAAAGTGGGCATAAAACAATACAAATCTATATATATATATATATATATATATATATATATATATATATATATATATATATATATATATATATATATATATATATATATATATATATATATATATATATATACACAGTCGCAACTCGACTTGCAAGCATCTGTAGAAACGAACATGTACAATTGAAAAGTGCAGTACCTATGCGGTCAACTATTATTGTGCAGCAAGTTATGGGTGGTTCCATTGTTTCAAGAAACATGCAAACTTTCATCATGTATCTTTAGGATTAGAAAATAAATGTAATACATTCTAACACATCTATTCTATGCAATACTGTGTATGCGAAATATCAACTTACGAACAATTCAGGATATGAACGGCCGTTCGGAATGTAACTTGTTTTTTAGGTAGGGAGCATCTACATATATATACAAAGGGTCCCCGTTGTAAGTCGTTCTGAGTGCAGTCGTTTCGAGGTTATATTATAGACCAATAAATAATTAATAATCAAGTTTTAAACATGCCAGTCGTCCAGCTCAAACCAACCACAGTAGTAAAGGTAAACAATACTGTATAATGTACTTTAACTAATTTTATTATTAGATTAAGAACTTTATTATGTTTATATGTTTTAGAGTACAGTGATCCCTCGCTCTATCGTGATTCTTCGCTCGCGAATTCACTGCATCGCGATTTTATATGGCACTTTTTTTTGTGGGTATATAGGCAAAAATATTAAAATATTAAAAAAATAAAAATATTCAGTATTTTCATTTTTTTATTGACAAAAAAATTTCATTATTTTATTAATAAAAAAAATTATTTCCCAGCCTACGAATAATAAAACAGTAAGAAATAGTAAAAAAGCATAAATTTGAACATGTAACTCTGCACCATAGAAAGTACGATACCGGTATCAGCGTTTCGGAAAACGCAAAGGGTCGCACCTACGTGAGCTAGCATATATTAAAATTTCCAGTAGTTTCATGATTTTATTGATAAGAAAACGTATTTCTTAGCCCAAGAATAATAAAACAGTAAAAAATAGTAAAAAACATAAATAATAACAGTATTGCACCATGTAAAATACGATACCGGTATCAGCGTTTCGGAAAACGAAAAGGGTCGCACCTACGTGAGCTAGTACATATTGAAATTTTAAGTTTTTTATTGATAAAACAAGTATTTCCTAGACTAAGAGTAATAAAACAGTAAAAAATAGTAAAAAACATAAATTTAGATATATAACTCACAGTATTGCATCATGTGAAATACAGTCCAATAGCATACAATGTATTGGGGTCGCACATACGTGAGCTAGCATATATTAAAATTTCCAGTAGTTTCATGATTTTATTGATAAAAAAACTTAATTCCTAGCCTAAGAATAATAAAACAGTAAAAAATAGTAAAAAACATAAATACTAACAGTATTGCACCATGTAAAATATGATACCGCTATCAGCGTTTCGGAAAGTGCAAAGGCTCGCACCTACGTGAGATAGTTCATGGAATGCTATTGGCTGAAAGGTCGGGAGACAACGAATCACAGAATTGTTTTTCTGTATGTTCTGTATCATGGGGTCTGATTGGCTTCTTCATTGAAGTTTGCTTTTCCCACCATCTTCCATTGTCTCGCCTCACTCGTTCAGTCTAACTCACGTGTGCGCCGTTCACGTTGTGCTTATTAATACGATTTGCTTGTGATTTTTTTTTACTCACATATTTTAACCTTTGCAATGCCTCCCAAGCATCCTTCATCTTCTAAGGCTTCTGGTAGTCAGCCTAAGCAGCAAAGGAGGATGTTAACCATAACAGATAAGGTGAAACTCTTAGATATGCTGAAAGAAGGAAAAAGGTTTACAGATGTCGGCCGCTATTTTGGCCTCAATGAATCTACTGTTCGCTACATCAAAAAGGACGAGGCAAATATCAGGAAAACAGTGACTATTTCTTTTAATAAATCAGTAAAGAGGGTCGTAACATCCCGCAATAAGATAATAGTGCGGACGGACTTGGAAGAAATGACAAAATCAGCGAGCGAAGAAGAGGATGAAGAACTTCAGGAAACGCACGAAGAAATTGAAGAACCTGGCCTTACACTCGAACGTTTGGCAGCCATGTATGAATATGTGAAAGCAGTCCAACAACTCACGCAGGTACATGACGATAATATGGTTCGTTCGGTGACCTTCTGTAATCTTCTCGACGATGCCATGATTCCTTACCAGACCATCTTCCAACAAAAGAAGAAACAGCGACGGCAACTCCCCATTACCATGTTCTTCTCCCCCAAAAAGCAGCCGTAAAGCTGTTATTGGCTGCGGAATAATTACCTATGGAGTCTACAAACATCATTACCACCTCATTCACGGTAAGCTTACCTATCGCGTACATATAAATTTACGTTGCATGCTGTTATTTATAAAGTAAAGGGTGGTTTTTTAACAGTGCAGGGAGGGTTTATACAGTAAACATAAAAATAATGGTAAAATACCTATGTACATTAGTATGTCATGTCATTACCACCTCATTCACAGTAAGTTTATCTATCACTTTTATATAAATTTACGCTTGCATGCTGTCATTTATGAAGTAAAGGGTGGTTTCTTAACAGTGCAGGGAGGGTTTATACAGTTTATACAGTGTAAGCGTAAAAATAAATTAAAATATCTATGTACATATAGGGTGATCCTACTTTGCGAAAATTCCTCTTATCGCGCCAGGTCCCGGAACCGAATCTTCGCAATAAATGAAGAAACACTGTAATTATTTTTAGCATTGGGGGACCTAGGTTCAGAGTATAGGTGTGTTCCAACTTAAGTCAAACTCCGACTTAAGTCAGCTGTCAGGAACAGAACCCTGACGTAAATGGGGACCTCCAGTACATATATATACAGTAATCCCTCGGTAAATCTCGATTCACCTACCGCTAATTCAGTGCATTGCGGATTATTTTGGCGAGCCCCCCCCCAAAAAAAAAAAAAAAAAAAAAAAAAAAAATTAATGATTGCGACACCAGGACGGGCCAAAAAATAATAAAATAAAACAGCCTTTATCGGACCTGGGCACGAAGAATACATAAAGTAAAGAGAAACAGAAATGGAGAGTGTAATGACCTGTCAGATGTGAAGGGATTATAAAATATGTGTAATGAATATCCAAGAATATTCAGTGTAGCTGGTGCCATGAGCCATCTTAAAATGCTTCCTCCTTCCCAGCTTTCAAAGGCAATCTTTATAGTTTTCTTTTGGACAAATAGTTGCTGCTCACACATAAACTAAACTTAATGATTTAATGCAGTTTCCTTAAACACTGACCTCTTTATATGCAAACTGATATCGACTTCTCTGTTCTCTAAGTTAATAACTAATTATTCTCATTGTAAGGAAAACAAATGTGGTGTTGACGCCGATAATAACGATCCTGTATCGAGTGTTATTATTACTACTTTATTATTAACAGTATTGTTAACATTTTTATTACAGCATTATTATTTTCTAGGAAAGCTACATTTAATTTAACTGTATGTATTACCCTCTTACGTATTAGTTCAATTACATGTCTACTTATAAGTCACTTTTAATCTTAGAAGAATAACCATTGTACAAAAATGGAAATAAATGTTTGTTTGTTTGTTTGCCTCCTTATCAACTGATGCACCCTTGCATGCTATTTCCCTGATGATATTATATCAAAAGTTTGTTTGCTCTTTGTTCTTAATGCTTTTTTCAATTTTCTTCATAATATTCGATCGCATTAAGCGGTAGAAGAGGAGGAGGATGCGGGAGAACAAACCTCTAACCAAAACATATTGCCGCTTCTGTATCAGCTGATGCTTATCACTATTCAAGCACAATATCTTACTCATTAAATATTTATTTACTCACCCTATTTGGGGTTTATCTAGTATTCAAGATTATAGATTATTATTAATATTCCTTGGTTCTAAATATTATTCTATCTTTTATCGAAAGTTTGTATGCTGTTTGTTCTAAATGCTTTTTTTCAAACTTCATTATATCACGTTTATAGAAATTTACTCTTGCGTGCTGTTATTCATAAAGTAAATGGTGGTTTGTTAACAGTGCAGGGAGGGTTTATACAGTAAAGGTAGAAATAAATGTAAAATACCTATAATAATTATGGTGCTCCTACTTCGCTATTTTTCAACTATTGCGGCTGGTCCCGGAACCAAACCCCCGCGATAAATGAGGGAGCACTGTGTGTGTATATATATATATATATATATATATATATATATATATATATATATATATATATATATATATATATATATATATATATATATATATATATATATATATATATATAGGGTTTGATTACTTTATTTTTTAATGATCTGTCAGGAGTCACCCACCTCTTTCCACCATTGTTAGCCCTAACACAAAAATTATTGATTTCCAAAGAAAACAATTATCAAAATAATTCAAAATACTTCGAAACCTTCCAGAAGTAATAGTTTTGTCCAAAATTAGAACGTGTGCATAAAATGAACCAATATTTTATATTTTTTGTATACAGTGGTGTGGTGTAAACATTAGGCAATACAGGTATATAGTAATATTAAGGTTGAATGTTGAGATGAGAGATGAAGACACCTGAGTACTGTTCATTGTCCCTAGGATAAATATCAGACAGTACAGTAGTATAGTCATCTCCAGCATTGCTGGTACCATAACAGTAGTATAGTCATCTCCAGCATTGCTGGTACCAAAACAGTAGGTGTATTTCACCCAGCGTCGTTAATTGGTTCCAGGAGAGACGACTTAAGTCAAAAAATGAATTAAATCGAATTAGCTTGTCTCTAGGCTAGCCTAGATATACAGATTTACTGTAGTAGTAGTATATTTGGGTGGGATATGCCTTTTGCAATGGCTCCCAGGTCTTGGTTTTGCTTTGCTAAATTGTTTGTGCAGTTTTTATTATTTTATTTCTTTTTCTACAAATTCTTTTTATAAAATTTTTCTTTCTTTGACGTCTTTTTCACTACAATATCTAAATAACAATATATTAGCAATTATTTCAATTTTCTTTTCTATATATGGTTGTGCTAAAAAACTATATTCTGTTCTTATTTGTGCATATGCTTCACAAAATAGTAGAAAATGTTCTAGGCTCTCTTCACATTGTTCACACGTTGGGCAGGTAGTATCTTTATTTCTAAAGTTTTGTACAGTAAACAAATTAATGAACTCTATTATGCCGTTGGCAACAGGCTTAGCATGGGACGTGCATGGTGGCCAGTGTTGCCAGATGAAGCGGATGTTTTTATTTTCAAATGTATGGTACATTTTAAGATATACAGTGATCCCCCGCTGTATCGCGTTTCTTGGTTCGCGTTCTCACTGTATCGCGTTTTTTGGGGGGAAAATTATAATGTTATTTTTTGGGTATACGAAAAAATATTAAAATATTGAAAAAATTAGAATTTTCAGTATTTTAATTTTTTTATTGAAAAAAAATTTCATTATTTAATTGATAAAATTTTTTTATTTCCCAGCCTACGAATAATAAAACAGTAAAAAATAGTAAAAATTTAGATATACGTACGTACAGTATAACTCACAGTATTGCATCTTGCGAAATAGTGTCCGATAGCGTACATTGTATTGGGGTCGCAGCTACGTGAGCTAGCATATATATTTATATTTCCAGTAGTTTCATGATTTAATTGATAAAAAAACGTATTTCTTAGCCTAAAAATAATAAAACAGTAAAAAATAGTGGATTCGGTTTTATGTCACGAACTCCCTTTTCTACTAAGGGCTAGGACGGTTGCCTTCTTATGAAGGACTTGTTTTGGCAGATGTAGTCGTTACCGTGAGTGTATGCCCTTACTAACCTCAGTCCGTGATGGGGCGCGAACCCTCGACCTGCCGCCTCAGAGACGCAGACGCTACCATTTTACCACGGAGACTACAAAACAGTAAAAAATAGTAAAAAACACAAATACTAACAGTATTGCACCACGTAAAATACGATACCGGTATCAGTGTTTCGGAAAAGGCAAAGGCTCTCACCTACGTGACCTAGTGAATATTAAAATGTTCATTATTTTATTGATAAAACAAGTATTTCCTAGCCTAAGAATAATAAAACAGTAAAAAATAGTAAAAAAACATAAATACAGTACTAACAGTATTGCACCATGAAAAATACGATACCGGTATCACGTTTTGGAAAACGCAAAGGCTCTCACCCACGTGACCTAGTGAATATTAAAATTTTCATTATTTTATTGATAAAACAAGTATTACCTAGCCTAAGAATAATAAAATAGTAAAAAATAATAAAAAACATAAAGTACTAACAGTATTGCACCACGTAAAATACGATGCCGCTATCAGCGTTTTGGAAAACGAAAAGGCTCTCACCTACGTGAGATAGTTCATGGAATGCTATTGGCTAAAAGGTCGGGAGACAACGAATCACAGAATTGTTTTTCAATATGTTCTGTATCATGGGGTCTGATTGGCTTTTTCATTGCAGTTTGCTTTTGCCTCCAATTTCCAATGTGCCGCCTCACTCGCTCAGTCTAACTTACGAGTGTGCCGTTCTCGTTGTGCTAATTAATACGTTTTGCTTGTGATTGTGTTTTCACGCATAATTTAACCTTTGCAATGCCTCCCAAACGTCCTTCACCTTCTAAGGCTTCTGGTAGTCAACCTAAGTGGCAAAGGAAAATGTTAACCATTGTAGATAAAGTGAAACTCTTAGATATGTTGAAAGAAGGAAAAAGGTTTGTGGCTGTCGGCCGCTGTTATGGCCTCAATGAATCTACTGTTCGCTATATCAAGAAGGACGAGGCAAAGATAAGGAAAACAGCGAGCATTTCTTTTGATAAATCAGCGAAGAGGGTCGTAACGTCCCGCAATAAGGCAGTTGTGCGGATGGAAGCTGCTTTGGCCCTGTGGATTGCTGATTGCAGAAAGAAAAACATCAGCTTAGACACCAATATCATACAAACAAAGGCGAAGAAGCTGTACGAGACATTCACTGCAAATGAACCCGATGACGACAGTGGCGACCATGGAGAGGAGGAGAGAGAAGAAGATATCGACGACCCACAACCAGGACCCTCCAGCGATTCTCCATCGAGGATGCAACCGTTCATTGCTAGCAAGGGATGGTTCTTCAAATTTCAAAAACGCTATGGCCTAAAAAGCGTTTCAGTGCATGGCGAAGCTGCCTCTGCAGATACAGCTGCCGCAAAAAATTACGTTACGAACGACTTCAAGAAAATTATCGCCGAAGGGGAATATGTTCCTGAGCAAGTCTTAAACATGGATGAGACTGGCTTATTTTGAAAGAGAATGCCATCTCGCACTTTTCTCTTCAAGGACGAAGCTAAAGCCCAGGGATTTAAAGCACACAAAGATCACGTTACCCTCATCATGTGCGGGAATGCTGCGGGCTTCATGTTAAAGCCCGGCCTTATCTACAAGTCAAAGAACCCTAGGGCTTTGAAGAACAAGAATAAGAATCTGCTGCCAGTGTATTGGATGCATAACCCTAAGGCATGGATCACAAAAAGCCTCTCATCGGACTGGTTTCACCAATGCTTTATCCCTCAAGTAAAACTTTATCTTGCGGAAAAAGGCCTTGAATTTAAAGTCCTTCTTTTGATGGATAATGCTGGTGGCCACGCAACCAATCTCCAGTATGACGGTGTTCAAGTTGAGTTCCTGCCACCGCATACGACGTCACTGATTCATCTATGGATTAAGGCGTTATTCGTGCGTTCAAGGCCCTCTACACACGAAATGCCCTGGCAAACCTTGTTGAATCCATGGATTCGAACAAAAACTTCTCAATGAAGACATACTGGCATAATTACACGATTGCCACATGCCTACAAAATATTCAGAAAGCAATCAAAGAGATGAAGTTGGCCACAATCAATGCCAGCTGGAAGAAATTGTGGCCCGAAGTCATCCACGACTACAAGGGATTTGCTCCTGACAAAGTGCAGAAGGCGGCAGTTGCGAAAGTTGTGAAGTTGGCTGCATTGCTAGGAGGAGAAGTCTTTAAAGATATGACTCCCGAAGATGTCAATGAACTGATTGACTGCCACTCTGAGTGATGAAGACTTGGATGATATGACGAAATCAGCGAGCGAAGAAGAGGAAGAACTTGAGGAAACGCACGAAGAAATTGAAGAACCTGGCCTTACACTCGAACGTTTGGCAGCCATGTATGAACATTTTAAACCACTCCAACAACTCTCGCAGGAATATGACGATAATATGGTTCGTTCGGTGACCTTCTGTAATTTTCTCGACGATACCATGATTCCTTACCATACCATCTTCCAACAAATGAAGAAACGGCGACAGCAACTCCCCATTACCATGTTCTTCTCCCCCAAAAAGCAGCCGTAAAGCTTTTATTGGCTGCGAAATAATTTCCTCCGGGGTCAAGAAAGATCATCATCACCTCATTCACGGTAAGTTTACCTATCACGTACATATAAATTTACATTGCATGCTGTTATTTATAATAATTGTAAAATACCCATGTACATGAGTATGTCATGTAATTACCACTTCATTCACTGTAATTTTATCTATCACTTTCATGTAAATTTATGTTGCTTGCTGTTATTTATAATGTAAAGGGTGTTTTTTTAACAGTGCAGGGAGGGTTTATACAGTACGTAAACGTAAAAATAATTGTATAATATCTATGTATATGAGTATGTCATGTAATTACCACTTCATTCACCGTAATATTATCTATCACTTTCATGTAAATTTACGTTGCGTGCTGTTATTTATAATGTAAAGGGTGTTTTTTTAACAGTGCAGGGAGGGTTTATACAGTACGTAAACATAAAAATAATTGTAAAATACCTATGTATGTCACGTCATCATCACCTCATTCACGGTAAGTTTTCCTATCACTTTCATAAAAATTTACGTTGCATGCTGTTATTTATAATGTAAAGGGTGTTTTTTTAACAGTGCAGGGAGGGTTTATGCAGTACGTAAACATAAAAATAATTGTAAAATGCCTATGTATGTCACGTCATCATCACCTCATTCACGGTAAGTTTTCCTCTCACTTTCATAAAAATTTACGTTGCTTGCTGTTATTTATAATGTAAAGGGTGTTTTTTTTTTTAACAGTGCAGGGAGGGTTTATACAGTATGTAAACGTAAAAATAATTGTAAAATACCTTTGTACATGAGTATGTCATGTAATTACCACTTCATTCACCGTAATTTTATCTATCACTTTCATAAAAATTTACGTTGCTTGCTGTTATTTATAATGTAAAGGGTGTTTTATTAACAGTGCAGGGAGGGTTTATACAGTAGGTAAAGGTAAAAATAATTGTAAAATACCTATGTACATGAGAATGTCATGTAAGTACCACTTCATTCACCGTAATTTTATCTATCACTTTTATATAAATTTACGTTGCATGCTGTTATTTATGAAGTAAAGGGTGGTATGTTCACAGTACAGGGAGGGTTTATACAGTGTAAACGTAAAAATAAATTAAAATATCTATGTACATATAGGCTGATCCTACTTCCCGGTTTTCCTGTCTCGCGCCGAGTCCTGGAACCGAACTACCGCGATAAGGGGGGGATTACTGTATATTAATTACAAGATGGTAGTACTGTAATTTAAATAAAAATGTACTTAATCTTTAAGATACTTGAAATATCTTACCAGCTTACATGTATGTTTTTTATATATATCATTTCTCTCATTCATGTAGTCTGGCAACACTGATGGTGGTAGTGAGGACGAGGATGCATACTTTTTGTCACACTTTCGTATCAGCTGATGCGCACGCACATGCTATTTCCCTGACAATATTATATTAAAAATATGTTTGCTGTTTGTTCTTAATGCTTTTTGTCAATTTTCTTCATAATATCCGATCGCATTAAGCTGTAGAAGAGAAGTAGGATGCAGGAGAACGAACCTCTATCGGCAAACATTTTGCTACTTCCGTATCAGCTTATACACCCTCACACGCTATTTCCCTGACAATAATATATTAAAAATATGGTTGCTGTTTGTTCTTCATACTTTCATTCCATTTTCTTCATAATATCTGATTGCATTAAGCTGTACAAGAGGAGTAGGATGCGGGAGAACAAACCTCTATCGGCAAACGTTTTGCTACTTCCGTATCAGCTGATGCACCCTCACACGCTCTTTCCCTGACGATATTATATTAAAAATATGTTTGCTGTTTGTTCTTAATGCTTTTTTTCAATTTTCTTCATAATATCCGATCGCATTAAGCGGTAGAAGAGGAGTAGGATGCGGGAGAACGAACCTCTATCGGCAAATGTTTTGCTACTTCCGTATCAGCTGATGCGGCCACACACGCTATTTCCCTGACAATATTATATTAAAAATATGTTTGCTATTTGTTCTTAATCTTTTATTCAATTTTCTTCATAATATCCGATTGCAATAAGCTGTAGAAGAGGAGTAGGATGCGGGAGAACGAACCTATATCGGCAAATGTTTTGCTACTTCCGTATCAGCTGATGCACCCTCACACGCTATTTCCCTGACTATTATATTAGAAATAACTTTGCTCTTTGTTCTTAATGCTTTTTTTAAATTTTCTTCATAATATCCGATCATAGCCAGTTTATCGTCCAGCGTTATAGCATGACTCTTAGCACTTGCACTAGGAATTTTCTTAGGTGCCACGGGGGCAAAATTTAAGGTCACGAATGAATGAGAATGAGAGTAGCCGATAAACAGACGTATACCATGCATAAACTAATCAATTCAAAACAATAGCGGTTTCTCGGGAATGACGAGTGACGACGCCTAACGGTAGATATTGGAACTACTGTACGTATTTTAATAAGATTTTATATGCTTTTATTCTTATTTATTGTACAATAACATGATTTAAGTGCTTTTGTTTTTATTTATTGTACAGTAACATGATTTCATGTGCTTTTAATGGTTTACTAGTGATATTATGATTCCAATATTTGTAGTGGACAGACGTAAAGTTGATTATAATGACGTAAACTTTTTTTATTCTTTTTTTTATTTTTCCATATATTTTTTTGAAAACAGATGTATAATCGAGAACGACTTAACTCGAAACGACGTAATCCGAGGTATAGTCATCTCCAGCATTGCTGGTACCAGAACAGACATAAACCATTGTTGTTGGAAATTTATTTTTATTACCCGTGGATATAGCATATAATATTATTGGCTATGTGTTCCTCTCAATTTTGTCATTAAACATGAGACAGGGAAGGATTCATGATAAACTATTACATATATATATATATATATATATATATATATATATATATATATATATATATATATATATATATATATATATATATATATATATATATATATATATATATATATATATATATATACACAGAACTCCCCAACTTACAAACGAGTTAGGCTCCTGAAGTCTGTTTATAAGTAGAATTATTCGTAAGTTGTGTTTAGGTAAAAAGAGATACTATACAGTGCATATATGTGCAGTACTGTACAGTACGGCTAAAAACATGTAACTCCTACAGAAAACATAAAGTATACAGTATTAGTGAATTTTAATACAATAATAATGATGTAATTGCCCTATGGTGTTACAAGGAAATATATGAGGAGAAGAAGAGGACATCCTTCCAGACTCTCCTTGACCAATTCTTTGTGTAGGTAGAGCCCTTATGAAAAGATCCTGTACCCTTTATCTCAGGTGCTTCCTCTATAGACTCACCAGCCCCAGTACATCCATTATGTTGTTTTGCCTCTCCAAACTCACCTGCCCCAGTCTGCTCAGCACCTACCTCTCCAGCTTCCACCTCCCAATAAGCCAGTCTCTCCCTCCCTTGCAACGCCCCTTCCAGTGTGCAGGCAGACCACATGAGTAAAATTAAGCAATAATGCACTGTACTGTAGTGTAATTTTACTATTTATACATTTTAAAGGTAAGTAATATTATTAAGTTTAGTTTTAGTATTTTTTAATATAGATTAAAAACATTATTTTCCAATGTTTTAAATGGTTTATTTTTAACATATGTTGGGGGGACCTAGGTTCGAATTTAGGTGTGTCCCGACATATGTCAAAATCCGACTCAAGTCAGCTGTCAGAAATGGAACCTTGACGTTAATTGAGGACCCCTGTATATATATTGTACTGTATATTCAGAGTGCCAAATGAGAAATCTTGAGGTTTGCTACTAGAATTCAAAGTGGACCTCTATCTGGCCAGGGGTAGGGATAATGTGTAGGATAACAGAGAGCTACCAGGTGCAACTTCATGGTGTGGGTTATATGACACAGTATATTATATATCCTCAAATAATCTGAGTGAAGACACTCTCCTACTTACGAACGAGTTAGGTTCCAGAAGTCCGATCGTAAGTAGAATTGTTCGTAAGTTGTGTTTAGTTAAATAGAAAAGTACTGCACAGTACCTACATATGACATTACTGTACAGTACATAGACAAAAGACACTTAACTACGACATAAGGCATGAAGGATACAGTATTAATGATAAGGATTTGGTTTGGTGGGGAATACGTGTGTTGATGAAAGCTATTAAGAATGAAAAGGTTTATTGTTTAGTTTATATTACTGGCCCTTTGTTTGCATCAGGGTTGTCAACAAACCAGGCCAGTGTCTTGAAGATGGTGTCACCACCCAGGATGATGATTGGAAATATTTACATGATTTATGTGAGGCCTAAACTTGTAGCATTCTTCTAGATTCCACATTTGAAAAAAGTATGTAAGTAAATTGGAAAACATTCAAAGACATGATGCGAAGTTAATGAGAAAGATATGTAATCTCACTTATGAAGTAAGGCTGAAGGAGTCAGACTTATCATCATTCGGAGCTAGAAAAAAAGAGGGGGATATGGTAAGTGTATTTGATTTTCTAAAGGCCATAGTTTGTACCTTAGTAAAGAAATTTCCTCGCAGGATGCAAGGATTTATATCTGTAGTGTAAGAATAGTCGATAATAGGAATAGGCTAAGAGTGGAAACTGTAAATGCTAATTTCATTCATAGTTTTAAGATCAAGTGTGATAAGTTTTATAAAGTAAAAGTGAAACCTACCTTGAGACAAGAAGTTATAAGCATTGGGTCTCTCCCATTAGCACAATCAGGTAAAAACTCACAATGTGCCAAATGAGAACTCTTGGGGTTTTATTACTGGAATTTAGAATGGGATTTCATAATTCCTGGCCAGGGGATGGGTACCATGAAGGACAACCATGAGGTTGTCCACCCTCCAGTGCTGTATTTCTGAAGGAACTTCAATGGGTGCCAAACTACGACAACAAACATTTGCTTTTATGGAGAATGAGAACCTGAGAAAGGATTTTGTAACACAGGCAGTTACCTCCCCTTACACGCAACAACAATATAATGTACACCAAGAAATTATTCTCCAGTGGTCATTTCTTGAAAACCCAGCCACTGAGAGGGGCAAACCAGCCTCAACTTGGTGCCGGTCCCAAGCCCGGGTAAATGGGGGAGGGTTGGCGACAGGAAGGGCATCCGGCCATAAAAACTTTGCCCAAACCAAAATATGGCCAGTACCGATAACGAGAATAGTCACCATACTAGGACGTTCCCCTTAGGCGACACATTGGGGCTTCACCTGACCCCTCCGGAAAGACAGCAAGTGCTTCCCAGTCATGGGCGGGCTGGGTTAAAGAGGCAAGCTCGAGGGAGAGTGTCAGATGAGGTGCTGCGGGTGGGCACTCTTAATGTGGGGACGATGACTGGGAAGGGGCGAGAATTGGTGAACCTGATGGAGAGGAGGAGAATTGGAGTGCTGTGTGTGCAGGAGACCAGGTGGAAAGGAAATAAGGCGAGGGAACTGGGTGAGGGTTACAAATTGTTCTATAGTGGAGCAAATGAGGAAGGGAGGAATGGTGTAGGAATAATACTATCCAAAGACCTGAAGGAAAGCTTACTTGGTGTGAATAGAAAAAGTGACAGAATTATGAGTTTAAAGTTGGGACTGGGAGAAACGGTAGTCAATGTGGTATGTGCCTATGCCCCACAAACTGGTTATACAGTGGAGGAGAAGGAATTATTTTGGGAGGAGATGGACCAGGAGCCTAGAACAATTCCTATAAGGGAGAGGGTAATTTTGGGAGGAGATCTAAATGGCCACTTGGGATTTGGGAGGGCTGGGATAGGTAGAGTTCATGAGGGCTGGGGGGTGGGTGAGAGAAATGAGGGGGGAGAGAGAGTGATTGATTTTGCAGTGGCATTCTTTGAGAAAAAGGAAAACAGATTGATTACATACATTAGCAGTGGAAGGGAAAGCCAGATAGATTTATTGTTGTGTAGAAGAGACCATCTGAAGGAGATTAGCAACTGTAAAGTAATAAATGGGGAGAGTGTAGCAGTGCAACATAGAATAGTAGTAACTGATTGCAGGCTCAGGAAATGTAGGAAAAACAAGAAGCCGAGGATGGACCCAAAGATAAAGTGGTGGAGATTGAAAGATGCAGAGCTGAGAGCTATGTTGAAGGGAAGAGTGTTGGAAGCGATAAGGTTGCATGAGAATGTACAAGAATGGTCGACAGAGAATAGTAAAGGGATTTTGAGGCTTGGTGAGGAGGTACTTGGAAAGTCATCAGGAAGGAAACCCCCAAATGATAAAGAGTCATGGTGGTGGAATGAGGAAGTGCAAGAATGGGTGAAGAATAAGAAAGAAGCTAAGAAAAAGGCAGATTTATCAGGCCTGGAACAGGATAAAGAAGAGTACAAGCAGGCAAAGAAGGAGGCATGGAGAGGAGTAGCAAAAGCAAAGGCAGAGACATTGAATGAAGTGTCTGAAGTGCTGGAAACACCAGAAGGAGAGAAGAAAATATGGCGAATTGCCAAGGCCCGAGATGTTGCATCCAAGGACTTGACCCAAGTAAGACAAATAAAAGATAACCATGGAGTAGTCCTAGCAGAAGAGGAAGAAATAAAAAGCAGATGAGAAACTTATTTTGAAGGATTACTAAATGAAGAGAACCCAAGAGCAGTATTTGAAGATGGACTTCCAAATGAAGCAGTTACAACAACAGTGGCTATAAGAGAGGTAGAGCGGACAGTAAGGAAAATGAAAAATAGAAAGGCAGCAGGACCTGATAAGATGCCAGTGGAGGTATGGAAGAGTCTTGGAGAGGAAGGTATAGATATCTTGTGGGACTTAATGCAAAAGATCTTTAGTCAGGAAAAGATGCCAGAGGAGTGGAGAGGAAGCCTAATCATCCCAATCTATAAAGGGAAGGGAGACATTCAGGAGTGTGGAAACTATAGAGGTATAAATTTGTTAAGTCATACTATGAAGATATGGGAGAAGATCATAGAGAGGAAACTCAGAGAGGTAATGACAATTGGGGATGAACAGTTTGGCTTCAAGCCTGGAAGAGGGACAGTGGATGCCATATTTGCCTTGAGACAAATGATGGAAAAGCATCGGGAGACACAGAAAGGACTGCATATGGTCTTTATTGACCTGGAACACGCATAAGATTGAGTACCATGTCAAGATGTGTGGAGGTGTATTAGAGAAAAGGGAGTCCCCGAGAAATATGTAAGAATCATCCAAGATATGTATGAGAGGGCAGAGGCAAATGTTAACAGCAGTGTGGGCTTGACAAAAAGTCTCTCAGTAAATGTTGGTCTGCATCAATGGCCTGCTTTGAGTCCATATCTATTTGATCTGGTCTTGGATGTAGTAACCCAGGGTATTAGAGATCAGTCACCATGGTGTATGCTCTTTGCAGATGACATTGTACTGTGTAGCAACAGACGAGAGGTAGTGGAGGAGAAGCTTGAGGAGTGGAGAAGAGTGATGGAGGATAGAGGACTGAAAATCAGCAGGAAGAAGACAGAGTACTTGAGGTTGATATATGATGAGGATGGGGAGGTCAATTTGCAGGGGGAGGTGTTGAAAAGAGTTGAAAAGTTCAAGTATCTAGAATCAGCAGTAGCAGAGGATGGTGACCTAGAGACAGATATAACCCACAGAATACAAGCGGGTTGGAAGAACTGGAAGAAAGTGTCTGGGGTGCTGTGCGACAGGAGAATAGGGATTAAGTTGAGGAGTAAAGTGCATAAGACAGTTGTGAGACCTGTGATGATGTATGGAGCAGAGACGTGGGCAATAAAGAAGACACAAGAGAAAAAACTGGATGTGGCAGAGATGAGGATGTTGAGATGGATGTGTGGGGTGACAAGAAGCGATAAGATCAGAAACGAGGTAATTAGAGGTACCTCAAAAGTTAGAGAAATATAAAATAAGATACAAGAAAGTAGACTAAGATGGTATGGTCATGTCATTATGAGGGATGAACAGTATGTTGGGAGGAGGGTGAAGGAAATGGATATACAGGGTAGGAGAGGGAGGAGGAGACCAAAGCGTAGGTGGATGGATTGCATCAATGAAGACCTGAGGTCTAAAAGTTTGTTGGGTGATGAGGTATGGGACAGAAACATGTGGAGAATACTGGCCAGAAACGTCTACCCCACATAAAAGTGGGAAAAGATGTAGACAAAGAAGAAGAAGAGGTCATTTCTTGAAGACTTCTTTTGGCTGGAGACTTGTAGATCATCCAGGACCCAACTACAAACATATGTCTCCAACATACTCCACACTTGTAAATTCAAGCTTATATACCTAAAGTTCAATTTTCTACAACTCATGCAAAACTAGACCCATTTCTGCTGTTAAACACTGAGTAATGTGAACACAACACAAGCACTTGGACCTGCTCACAAAACTCCCTTCACCCTTTTGCAAACCAATCCCAACTCTTTTCACATTCCATCCCCCCAGCTAGCCCCTCCTTCCCACATCATCAACATCCCAAACACCCCAACCCTCACCTCAGCCATCATTATAACCTTCTCCTACTGCCTCTTCCCCAACTACATTACCATCGAAACTCCCTTCTCACTCCCTTCCAGTAGCACTTAACAAACGTTATATACAACAGCAAGTTTCTACAATTTAACATAGACAACATAAATGCTACAAAACAAGAACTCGCACACTTTATCAAACAAGACAACACACACACATTGCAATCTAAAAAGGGGAAAAAAACTGCTACGAAAAATGAAACTTTTCTTTTTATTTATTCAGAGAACTGTACATGGGGATGTGCACAATTGCACTCCCAGTGATACTATAGTTGTTAAACATTACAATCTACATTTGGTTATGTATAAATAAAATATTAATAGAATTTGCAATCCAATTTAAATATTATAGCAAGTTATTAAGAATGAAATATAGTGTAATTATTGATTGATGGCAGAAGAGCACTCTGCAATTATTAATTAAGAGTAATATGGTTTACATGTATTAATGGCAGAAGAGCACTGCGATTATGGATTAAGAGTAATTTTTGTAACAATAATTTTCAATAGCTCTAGTTGAGTGCTACCATTTGAATTAAATCTCCACTTTACCACAGAACCACTGCAGACAATTTGAAGCAGATATAGAATAACAATTTTCTGGTTAGAGTAATAAGTAGGTACATATACATATACATGCATGCATATGTACCTATATATATATATATATATATATATATATATATATATATATATATATATATATATATATATATATATATATATATATATATATTATATATAATGAGCAATAGAATTGCCACTGGAGCATCATAGTCATACATATCTAGGAAGAGAGATAGATAGATAGATAGATAGATAGATAGATAGATAGAGAGAGAGAGAGAGAGAGAGAGAGAGAGAGAGAGAGAGAGAGAGAGAGAGAGAGAGAGAGAGAGAGAGAGAGAGAGAGAGAGAGAGAGAGGTTTGTGGTATTCTTTTCAGCAAAGGGAGTTATTAGTCCTTTCCACCAATAAAGATGCATACATGCATACTCATGCACATCATTGTCATCTGAGGGTGACACAACAAAGGAAAAGGACTGGCTGAATAAACAGTCCGAGCATTGAAAGTTCAGAAACAGGGCAGTGCTAGGCCCCAAGGAAGAAAAAACATACATGTACATGTAATCAACTGCATATACATACACATATACACCCACACATACATACATACACACATAAACACAGCACCATCTTATAGAATAGAAATTTAAAAGGAAAAGAAAAGGAAATATTGAAAGCCTTCCCCCTCTCTTCCCTTCAAATTATGGACACGAGAGAGGTTTGCGTCAGCTTACCTGCATTTCATTACTTCACCACCATAATACAAGACTGAATTAGCAGCAGCGGCGGTGGGCTGATCACCTAGGTACACATATCCATTAAGTTTACTGCGATTGATGAGCACAAAATCTCTCCTCTCCCCACTTGACACTTTAATACAATTAGTATTTTTTCTGATTACATCCTCCTAATCCCCGACTATATTATTCAACATAAGCAAGTCCCGATATAGTGAAAAAAAGTTGTGTATACACTTAAAGCATTACAATTACGTCGTTTTGAAGACATTAATTTTCGCGTTACTTTCTTCAACCTTGTACAAATATGTCGAAAATAGAATTGTTATATATTTGCTCCTACCTCAGGATAATAATAATAATAATAATAATAATAATAATAATAATAATAATAATAATAATAATAATTGTTTCCTAACTTGTTTTACGCTTTGTCACTAGCAATTCCCTTGTTGGAGTTGAGGAATTAAGGCTGGATACCTTTCCTAACCCCCCGCAGTGGGTTCGATCGCGGGTCTGTCACCTTCCGGGTCTAGTATTCAAACCACCATACCACTACGATCCCCAGTAATAATAATGATAATAATAATACTAATAATGCATTGGGCTGGCTTTAGCCCCCGTAATAATAATAATAATAATAATAATAAAATTAATAATAGCAATAATAATAATAATAATAATAATAATAATAATAATAATAATAATAATAATAATAATAATAATAATAAATAATAATGATAATAGTAATAATAATAATAATAATAATAATAATAATAATAATAATAATATTTGGGGCTAGCTTTGGCCCCCTTGAATGTGGGCATGAAGGCTGTAGGGCCAGTGGTATTTATGAACTAAATTTCAAAATGAATAAATAATGCCATTAAGCAATATGTTGGATATTTAAGCAGTAGCTAGTTGTTCTGGAATTGCTTTAACATATCATTGCAAAATGACTTCTTATTTTGAGGAGTCAGCCATACTCTTGGTATGCTGTGTGGTTCTGTATGTAACCTGTACCATAAATAATACCTCTAGAATTACATGAATGTTACTTGTAATGGAGGTCATAAAATATTGTGTAAGGTCAAAAAAAACGAAATAGAAAAAAAAAAAGAGTATTAAATAGTTTGCCTTCAAAATGACTCTGAATGTCAGATAATTTAGTTGGGGATGTAATTAAAATTCAGTCCCGTACAAGCCTCTCTTAATGATATTCAGTCGTGTAATTAGGAAAAAAATACGTACACGATGGAGAGAGAGAGAGAGAGAGATTGTAGTATATTCTACCCTCTCCCCGGTTCTCTTTTTCAATTAGGATCCCTACAGACCTGTAAAACAATACTTAAAATGTAATTTAAATTTTTTGTAAAGTTGTTTAGAATATTCTCTCTCTCTCTCTCTCTCTCTCTCTCTCTCTCTCTCTCTCTCTCTCTCTCTCTCCTCTCTCTCTCTCTCTCTCTCTCTCTCTCTCTCTCTCTCTCTCTCTCTCTCTCTCTCTCTCTCTCTCTCTCTCTCTCTCTCTCTCTCTCTCTCTCTCCTCTCTAGAAAGAAAGAAAGAAAGGTAGTTGCTCTGGTGTAGGAATAGCATTAATAATTTATATATGTCAAGCTACTTTGTAGCTTTTTAGGTAGGGAGAGGAAATTTTATTTTTTTGGCTGTATAACTGGTATGGTTTCTGTTTTTATTTCATGCATTCACTCATTATTGCGGTGTGCATATATGTGTTTAGTTCCAAGCTTAAGCCTTTAACTGGCCTTGCTGTTAGCTTCCCCGTATCCCCCTTTTGTTGTGTTGTGTAGCCTGCTTCCTTTACAAAGGCTGGGAGATGACTTTTTCTTGTGCTGCCTTTTACAATTTCCTGATGTTCTGATTGTTAAACTGAAAACATCCTTTTAAGTATGGGTGCGTTGAAGAAAAAGTGAGTCACCTCTCTTTCAATATATATATATATATATATATATATATATATATATATATATATATATATATATTATATATATAAATTATATATATATATATATATATATATATATATATATATATATATATATATATATATATATATATATATATATATATATATATATTATATGTATTATATGTATTATATATATATATATATATATATATATATATATATATATATATATATATATATATATATATTATATATATATATATATATATATATATATTATATATATATATATATATATATATATATATATATAGTAGTAGTAGTAGTAGTAGTATGATAGTAGTAGTATATATATATATATATATATATATATATATATATATATATATTATATATATATATATATATATATATATATATATACTGAAACCGTGATATTGCCAATACTGTTATCTGCATATATTGTTTAGGATATCATGGGACTTGAACACACAACCTAAGTATCAAATTCATGCTGCCTTAGCGAACTGAGGTACTACAGCAAACAAAATTTGTATATCATGGCACAGCCGTTTCGTGCTAGCATCTCTCCCGTCGACCTTAAATCAACTCATTAATGTTGTACATGGAGTTAAGTACATATATTCACAGTGAAACCGTAATGCTAACATTACTGTTGTCCATGAAATTCTAAGGACATCAGGGGACTCGAAATTACGTTGCAAGGTAAAATGTCATGCTGCCTTAATCAACAGAGCCACCACGACAGATGTAAATCTGCATATCATGACACAAGCAATTCATGAAAATATTTATGCCGTTGACCTTTAATCAACTTGATACAGTTGTAAGTGGAGTTAAGTATATATATTCTCAATGAAAACATGATATCAATAATACTATTATCCACGAAATATTTTGGGACTTCTGGGGACTAGTGATTGCGATGCAAGCTACAAAATCATGCTGCCTTAATCAACTGAACCACTACGGCAGACAAAGAAATTCCATTTTGTGTAATAAGCCATAATGGTATTTAAGGAGTAATATTACGTAAATACAACTACACGCATCTACTAAAAAATTAACAGTGGTAAGATATTTAGAAATTATAATTACAATTAGAAGGTATACAATGATAATAAAATGAAAGACTACATTAAAAGAATATTATAACATTCACCCCTACTGACAAGAAAATCACTATATCAAAGCGTACAACATTATAATGGCTTATAGCAATAAGCATATTATAATACTAGAAAGTATACTATAAAAACATTCAAATACAGTAATTTACAATTCTAAGCGATTTGGAGGTCGACGTTGGCGCTCAGATATACGCAAAGGTACCGGCATTTCATTTTCTGATGAGAGTGAAGGACGCTGAGTTCCCCGAGTCATAGGGAGGCCCAAAAATTCAGGTCGACTGGCATCATATGATTGATTCGTTTCATTACTGTTGTATACTTGTCTGTTCACAATATCTACATGTTCAGAAGCAGGAGAATGAAAATTATCGGTCCTGTGAGTACCATTCTGAATATCATTTGCTGGAGCCAGGTGTTGAGAGTTATCAGTCTTCTGAGTAATATTCTGAACATCATTTGCTGGAGCCAGGTGTCGAGTTGATACAGTAGTTTCCCTGCCATTAGCAAAACGTATGTGGGCATACCGAATATTTGCTTCTATGAGTTCTGCCTCTTTTACAGTAGGGTCGTACTTGGATTATCTGACATGGCATTTTACTATGACAGGTCCTGGGGAGAAAAGCCACATTGGGAGAGAGTATCTTCTGGTTGACCGGTGTTTAAAAGCAAACAGGCACCCGTTGAAAGTAGAGTACGGATTGAATGTAGGGCATCCTCTAAAACAAGCTCTCAGTGAGAAACAGGTAGATATTTTGATTTTAGTGCAAGAGCAATAGATTTCCAGATAACTCCATTGCACCACTCACACTGACCATTGCCCTAGGGATTATATGGAGTAGTACGACTAGTAGGAATCCCTCGGCTGTTGAGAAAATGGCGGACGTCTAGTGACATAAACGAAGCTCCTCTATCAGAATGGATGTGTGCATGCATACCAAATATTGCAAAGAATTGACTAAGACATCTTACAACAGTCTGTGAGCTCATATCAGGGCATGCAAATGCGAATGGGAACTGAGAAGATTCGTCAATAACAGTCAGCAGATACTGATTCTTTGATGAGGATGGCAGTGGTCCTTTAAAGTCAATACTAAGTCTTTCAAATGGAACCGTTGCTTTGATCAAATGAGATGATTCAGGTTGAGAACTGTGGCTTACACTGAGCACAAACTGGACATGAGGAAGTTACCCTGTTTACCTCCTCCACAGAAAAGGAAGGTTTCGTTTCCTAACAAAATGCGCCATTCGTGTTTTACGTGGGTGGCAGAGTGAATTATGTAAATTCAGTAAAGTTTCTATACCTACAGCAGAGCAATACACCCTTGATAAATGCATCAGCAGGGAAATTATCCTTGCCAGGCCGATATTGAATGTAGTAATTGTAACAGGTAAGCTCAATTCTCCTCCTCTGTATTTTGTAATTTTTTATATTGCCTGATTACTTTGAGTCCAACATAAAAGCCAATGTTTTTCTGATCGGTAATAACAGTAAAATGACGCTCAGTCAGATAGTGACACCATTTGCGAAGTGCTTCTACTATTGCACATGCCTCCTATTCTATAGCAGAATGTTTCCTTTGGCAAGGGCTAAGAGTCCTAGAAAAGAAGGCCACGGGTCATTGTGACTGATTCAGAGTGGCTGCCACAGCATGCTCAGATGCATCCGTCTCTACCACAAATGGGATAGTTTCATCAATGGAGTATACTACCGAGTTCTCAATTTCAGTTTTTAATCATTAGAATACCTCCTTCACATCTTTAGAGAGTGGAAACGTTTTAGCCTGAATCACAGGAACAACTTTCTCAGAGTAGTTTGCTATCTACTGTGAGTAGTATGAGAATATACCAAGAGCTCGATGTAATGAAGCAATATCATGTGGAATGGGCAAGTCCCGTAATGGCTGAAGACATTCTGACATGAGTTTAATCTTCCCATCAGAGACAGTATAACCCAAGAAATCCACGGATGAAACTGAAAACAAGCACTTATCAAGATTAAAGGTCAAATTTGTCCACTTAGCAGCCTCCATGAATCTTCCTAGGTTAGTATTGTGCTCCTCATTAGTTTTCCCACAGACAGTGATATTGTCAAGATACACAACAGTATCTACTAGATCACTGTCAGCAATAAATTGGTCCATTATTCGTTGGAAACAAGCGACGCCATTGGTTATCCCAAATGGGATCTGGGTAAATTGGTACAGCTGATTACAAGCTTCAAAAGCTGTGTATGGCTTGCCCTCATTACCTATTGGAATTTGATGATAGGCAGATTTTAGGTCGATTGTGCTGAAGAATCAATACTGAGCCACCTTCTTCACCAGTTCATCAATTTTTGAAAGAGAGTATGCATCCAACAGCGTAAATCGGTTGATAGTCCGCAAATATTCTACAACCATTCTTTTCTTCTGTCGCTCACGAATTGTGACTAAAACTTGAGCTCTCCAAGGCGAATTGCTGGATTCAATGACTCCTTCTGAGAGAAGCATCTCAAAATCTGATGAGATGAATCTTTTATCAGGTTCACTGTATTTTCTTGACTTTACTGCAATAGGCCTATAATCATCAGTCAGATTTGCAAAAAGAGCTGGAGGAAGTATGGTAAAAGTTGCCAGCCCACACACATTCAGTGGAGGTCTGTCGCTTGCAAATTTCAAGCTGACACTTTTTTGATCCATAAAGCTCTGACCCACTATAACATCCTTGCATAGATCAGGAGCACAGACAGCCTAACTCTGTGATAGTTATGGCCTGCCAATACAACATGCACCAAGCAGTAACCATGTATATTAGTGCTCAAGGATATAGAAGCCATGGAGACAATGCTAGATGCAGGGCGCACAGGAAGATTTAACCGTATAACAAGTGATTCACTCTCAAAATTCCCAGAGCTACCTGTGTCCATCAGAGCCTCAACTATCCTTCCATTCAATCTAATCTTAAAAGCAGCTTTAGAAAGAACACCTGAGGAAGCCACAGTAACAGTAGCCAATGTTGATGATACAGTAGCAGCAGATATTCCAGCTGTAGAAGACTTGCACACTTTTGTATAATGTCCCGTTTTGCCACACTGATTACAATTTGCTTCACGAGCTGGACAGTTCATGCGGGGATGTCTTCTATTCCCACAGAAAAAGCACCTTTGCCCTTTACTGACAGCAGCTTAAGCATGGCTAACATCTCAGGAAAATTGATAATGTCTGTCGACTCATTCATAGCTAGAGGAGCAGCTGCAGCTACAGCAACACCAAAAGCCTTCTGTGGAGTGGAGTAAGACTCAGAGCTCTTTTCTGCTTCATCAAGAGCTCTAGCTTGGCCAAAGGGAGTATTTAAGTCAAATGTTCTATTCTCAAGGAGTCTCTGACGAATGACATTAGATAACAATCCACTTTTGAAAGCATCCCGAATTGCTTCCTCCTTGCACTGTTCAGCACTTACAGCTTTATAGTTACAATCACCACTTAGATTCTTCAGGGCCTCTAAGTATTCATCTAAAGTTTCCCCTTGTTGCTGTCGACGAGTGGATAATAAATGTCTAGCATAAACTTCATTCCTTGGCTTTACATATAAATCCTGTAAAGTTACAATAGCAGCTTCATATGTGTCACAATCAGATATATATTCAAACACAGATGGACAACATAATTCGTAAACAAATCCAACTTGTTAGGAGAGATTCATTCAATAACAGTAAGGAAATTTGAGAAAGTTTTTAGCCAATGCTTCCATTCCTTCGCAGCAGTATTCGAATTTGGATTGGCATCAGATCTTTCAGGTCGCAGGAATTTATCCATAATGCTCCAGTTGAATCAAAACCAGCATTCAAATATTTATGTAGAATAAATTGTAATAATCCATAATAGTATTTAAGGCTTTATTCTACATAAATACAACTACAAGCATCTGAAAATAAAATAAACAATGGTAAGAAAATTATAAATAATAATTACTATTAGAAGGTATACAATGATAAGAAAAATTAATACTACATTAAGAGAATTAGAGTTGTAAGTGATATAAACTACTTATATTCACAATGAAACCGTGATATGAAGATGAATTCAAGTCCTCTGATGTCCTAAAAATGTCTGGGGGGTGGGTTAATTTTTTCTTTAGTTGAAACTCATTAATATTAATGTCTATAAATAATATTTGTCCCTTCTTTGGTTAACATTTTATATTTATTTCTTTATTGATTTATTTATTTATATAATTTATATATATATTTTTTGTTGCAGGTTTAAAAGAATGTGCCATCTGACAAGTCTTCTGGCGCTCATCGAATCAAGGTAAATTTATAATATTTTATATTGTTGTGTATTACATTCCTCATAATCTTTGTTTTTCGTCCGTTATCGGCTGTGAGTGTATATTTTCTATACTTACATGTTCATAATATCCGTTCGATAGTGCTTATTATTTTTATTTACCTTTACCATATATGTGTATATAGTCTTATGATTATATTTTTTTCGACTGTGAATACTTATAAAACTTTAATATTTTATCATCTGTAAATTTTAGTTTGTCCCTCGTGCTTCCTTATAATTGTATTAGTTTTTGCTGTGATTAATGATGATAACCTGCTTTCGTCTGTTGATTGGTTATAATTTCATTGTTCGTCTGTACTTGACTATTTTAATTTTCGTCCGTGAAAGATCTTAACTTGAAAATTTCTCCCGTGGCGTTGTTAAGGTTTGTTTTTGGTCTTGAATTTTATAGGTCGTTTATGACTAAAAAAAATTCGTCTCTGATGGACTTTATTTTTTATTATTTTTTTTTTCTGTGATCGGTTATATTTTCACTATGTAGTAAAGAAGCCTTTTACAGTTACAGAACTGAAAGTTACGGCTCTCTCTCTCTCTCTCTCTCTCTCTCTCTCTCTCTCTCTCTCTCTCTCTCTCTCTCTCTCTCTCTCTCTCTCTCTCTCTCTCTCTCTCTCTCTCTCTCTCTCTCTCTCTCTCTCTCTCTCTCTCTCTCTCTCTCTCTCTCTCTCTCTCTCTCTCTCCCCCAGACTCTAGATATGCCACAGTACACCTCCTGTACATTATGCGACCGAACTAATGCTAACACTCTTGACCACTATTGTCTTCAGTGCCCCGCAGTGAGAGATGTTTTACCACGAGGTCAGAACTTAATACAGATCTGCTCATTTTTACTTAATGATGACAACCTTGATGTTATTCTTGCTCGTTTTCCTCACTTTGGTGGCCATTAATTATATTGAATTATACATATATTTTCTGTATGTTGCTATATAATTCTGTTTGTGCATTCTGCGTTTCTCTGAGCTTTACTTTTGCATATAATGTACTCTGTGCTGCCATTCTGTGAGTTGTGTGTTAGTATGCAGCAATGTTTTATCAATATGTACACCTCCCTGTAAACCATGTTCAATTCTTGGTTTTATATCCATTTGAAGCATTATTTGTATGAACTCATGTAATGTCTGACGCCTTGGCGCAATAAATTAATAAAATAAAAAAATAATCTCTCTCTCTCTCTCTCTCTCTCTCATAATCGTAGTATGTGTCTAAAGTACCTTTTACAGTGTTTCTGCTTTATTTTTGAAGAAATTAAAAATGACCCATTCATATTATTATTATTATTATTATTATTATTATTATATATATATATATATATATATATATATATATATATATATATATATATATATATATATTATATATATATATATATATATATATATATTTTATATATATATATATATATATATATATATATATATATATATATATATATATATATATATATATATATATATTACTCCAGCAGTACCATCTGAACGGTCGCTAGCTCCCTCGTCATTGCCCATAGAGCAAAGTAATTCCCCTATTTGTTTTCCTTTCTTGATGTCGGCTACCCCCAAATTAAAGGGGGAAACAGCCAAGGTAAATGATGATATATATGTCTGTGTGTGTGATTACCTAATTGTGATTACCTAATTGTGTTTACGGGAAAGAGCCCAAAGCTCGTATCTTCCCGTCTCCTGATCGGTTCCATTTTATACTTAGTGATACTTATCATACCTGTCCTTAAAACTATGGATTGAGATAGCATTAACTACCTCCTCGCTTAGCGAATTCCAATTATCAACTACTCTTACACTGAAAAAGTATTTCCTTACATCCTGCGAAGAAGTTTTCTTACGAAGCTTCAAACTATGACCTCTAGTTCTAGAGCCAGCCATATCAAAATATCGATCCCTATCCACTCTATCATAACCATGAAGGAATTTAAAGACTGTCACCATATCCCCCCCTCACTCTTCTAGCTTCGAGTGATGGTAAGTCTAATTCCCTCAGCCTCTCATCATAACTGAGATTGCGTATTTCTTCCACCAGTTTCGTGGCATGTCTTTGAACTTTTTCAAGCTTAGCTATGTGCTTTTTCAAGTGCGGATTCCAAAAGGGGGCTGCATATTCGAGTTTTGGCCTCACATAGGTTACATAAATATTTCTGAACATTTCCTTGTCCATGTGCCTGAAGGCTACCCTTACATTTGATAAGAATGCATATGCTGTCCTTACTATGCCATTTATATGTATTTCTGGAGACAAATCTGCCAGTATGTTTACTCCTAGATCTCTCTCATTTTCTGTCTCTTGAAGTTGTACTCCAGCCACCGAGTAGTCAAGCTTGGGCCTTCTTGCACTTGTACCCATTCTCATTACCTTACATTTTGAAGTATTGAATTTCATTAGCCACTTTTCTGACCACTCATTCAGATTATTTAGATCCTCCTGAAGTTCTCTACCATTGTTCTCGTTTTTTACTTTCTTCACAATCTTTGCATCATCTGCAAACATATTCATGAATGAATTTACAGACTCTAGTAGGTCATTTACATATACAAGGAACAAAAGTGGCCCTAAAACTGAACCCTGTGGAACTCCACTACTAACTCTTCTCCATTCAGACACTGAGTGTCTTACTCTAACCCTCTGTTCCCTTCCTTCTAAGTAAGTTTTTATCCATTCCAAAACATTTCCACCTCTTCTAGCCATTGATTGCAGCTTCCTAATAAGTCTCCCATGTGGAACAGTGTCAAACGCTTTCTGGAAGTCTAGGAATATGCAATCTGCCCAGCCCTCTCTTTCCTGTAAGATTTGGCTTACCTCATCATAATATTCTAATAAGTTTGTTACTGTTGATCTACCTTCTCTGAAGCCATGTTGCCTCACTGACAAAAAGTTGAAGGATTCCAAGTGAAGAGAGATATGTTTCCTTAGTAGTTTCTCCATAACTTTGCAAACTATGCTGGTCAAGGAAACTAGTCTATAGTTCAGAGCCGTATCCCTCCTTCCCTTTTTGAAGATAGGTATCACATTTGCTTGTTTCCAGCATCTTGGAATCTCCCCCGACTCCAGTGACTCCTTAAATATGATACTTAGTGCCACTGATATTGTGTTTGCGCATTTTTTAAGCACATGAGGGGATATGTCATCGGGACCTGTAGCTTTATGAACATCTAAATCCATCAGCGCTTTGCATACCTCTGTGGCTGTAAGGTTGATGTTCTCTAATACCGGCCCTTGAGCTTCTATCACTGCAATCTGAGGGGGTGGGGTATTTTCTACTGTAAATACTGACTGAAACTCCTTGTTCAATTCTTTGCAGATCACTTCATCCGTCTCAGTGATGCTTCCATCCGCTCTCTTTAGCCTTAAAACCTGTTCTTTTACCTTCAGTTTTCCTCTGATAAAGCTGTGGAAAAGCTTGGGATTTTCTTTAGCCTTCCTGGTGATGTCCCTCTCATAGTCTGTCTCTGCCTCTCTCCTTTTACTTAGGTAGTCATTTCTTGCTCTTTTGTAGGTTTGCCAGGCATTTATGTTTTTTCTCCTCCTATACCTTTTCCAGCATTTGTCTCTCCACTCCTTAGCTCTTTTACACCCATTATCGAACCATTTCTCTCTGGCATGAATTACACCTACTTTGGTGACAGGTATGCAGCAATCTACTATCTTCCCATATTTCTCACAAAAGATGTCATACATTTCTTGTACAGATTTGTTGTAAAATAAGGTTCTCCAGTCAATAACTGCAAAAAGCTCATTCATTTTGATGTAATCTCCTTTCGGATAGTTCCTCCTCATGTCCTCAGTGCCTCTACTCTCAGGAAGAATATCTTCAATGATATACTCCATCAACAACACACAGTGGTCACTCTTTCCAATTGGTGGTTCATACTCAATTTTTTCAATATCCAACACATTAGCTGTGAACACTAAATCAAGTAGTGATGGCTCATCCCCACCCCTGGCCCTTGTTGGTTCCATTACATGTTGGTGTAGGAAATTCCCTTGTACGCAATCTAGGAATCTTGCCCCGAATGAGTCCTCACCACTGTGTGGGTCAAGATTTATCCAATCTATCTCTTTATGATTAAAGTCTCCCATAATCAAAATCCTACATTTTTTTTCCCGTGCCATGTTAACAACTGAGTTTATGACTTCAATAGTACCTATATGACTTTCCTCATGAACTTCAAGCCTATTTTGGTTCCTTGGTGGGTTGTATACAACAGTTATTATAATGCTCTCTGACCCAGTATTTATGCGAGCAACAAGAAATTCCTTGAACTCACTTTCTATAGCCAAGTTTATTTCTTCGACTTGAATCCTTTCATTTATGAGCAGTGCTATCCCTCCACCAGTCCTCTCAGATCTTTCAACCCTTAGTATTCTGAAACCCTTAGGAAAAACTGTGACACTGTTTATGTCCTCACTCAACTTAGTCTCTGTAATTGCTACTATATCTGCCTTACTGTTGTGAATCCTATCCTTTAATTTTACTGCCTTACCAGCTAATCCATCAGCATTTGTGTATAACAATCTTAATGAGGCCCCATCCCCTGATCTTCTGTCATTATCTTCTTTATCTCCCCTTTGTCTGGAAGAACTCTGTAATGAAAATTTTTCTTCTCTTCTTCATTTCTTTCATCATTTAACCTTCTTGCCTCTTGCAACAAGTTTTTGATCTTTCCCATCTCTTCCTGTGTTCTGTATTGTCTAATGAACACTTCTTTGAATTCTTGAAGGTCTTTTAGACTTTTTTTTCTCAACAATATTTCCCTACATGTTTCCCCTCTCTCAAAGGTTACTTTTGTTGGTCTCGGCTTTCCTTCCCTCGAATATTTACCTAGTTGGTGTATGTTTACAATATCCTCAGGACCACGCACTACTCCAAGCTTTCTTATCAGGTCTACAACCCTAGCTTTATTTTCTTCAAGTCTCCCCTGCCATGTTGGCTCCTGGGACTCGCTTATGCCTGAGATTACCACTGTCTTCTCCTTATCAAGTGCCTGTATGATGAGTGGGTTTGCCCTTTCCATCACAACGTCTTTCATTTTTTCGATTACTGTCTCTTTATAGTCAACTGTTTGTATGTTTTCCAGTGCCACCACCTTTACAGCCTCTTTTACTGCCACATTCCCCTTTAGTGCATCAGCAAAGGAAGTTTTCATGGCATCATTTTCCATATTCAGCTCCTGGAACTCTTTTCTGAACTGTTCAATGTTTTCCTTAATCTGGACATTCCAAGCAGCAATCTCGTCTCTCTCAGAAGAGAGCAGTGAACTAACATCTAATTCCTTTAGGTTGTCATTCAGCTGTTTGTTTTTATCTTCTTGTTTAGAAAGTCTAGATTCTAGTTGACTCTTTTCCCCTTCCAGCTTTTTTATTCTTTTTTCTAGTTCCTTTCTCTCCTGCCCTTGTGCTTTATTTGCTTCCTCCAAAGATCTTATTTGCTCTCTGAGTGTTTCATTCTCTTTCATTTCTCCATCCATATTCTGAATTTTATCATCAAGGCTTATAACCATTTCCTCTATATTCCTGATTTTCTGTTTGAGTCTCCTGATGGCTACCCCTCCTACCGACCCATGGATGGGAGAGGTTTGGGACAGAGATGGCGTCATTTTTATGTTCTCCCTCTCACAGAATATAGAAAGAAGACGAGAAAGAGGTGTGTGTGTGTGTGTGTGTGTGTGTGTGTGTGTGTGTGTGTGTGTGTGTGCGTGCGTGCGCAAGCGGGCACGTACTATGCA
>JAXCGZ010013284.1:132500-164133 GCA_037179515.1 Halocaridina rubra | reverse complement strand
ATACTAAATATAGAGCATGCAATAACATTGACTATAAGTGAAAGTTTTCCATTAATACCCAAATTGTACAAATATATATATATATATATATATATATATATATATATATATATATATATATATATATATATATATATATATATATATATATATATATATATATATATAGTGTGTGTTTTAGGCATAATATGAGAATCCCTCGACTTTCGGAGAGTACTGCATCCCCAGTTGATGGAGACAGTAGTCCTCGAATATCTGGGGATATTTCCTTTTTACTCTACCATCATACATATATGCTTTCACCATTTAGTGTTTATTGAAAAACTATCAGTACTGATAATGGAGATATTTTTTTATTTTTACCATTTTATGTTTCAATGTTAATCCCCATTAAGGTGGATTTGGACACAGACAGGTTGGAGCTGAAGATTAAAGCTGGATGCCTTTCCTAATGCCCCGCACTGGGATGATAATAATAATATTAATGATTTCGTTGACAACTATATTCTTTTCATTATTTAACTCTTTCCTCAAAAATAGAATACTGTTAACCGGTAATTCTTCGTAGAAACTCTCATTTTGTATTTGTAATGGTGTGATGTGACTCCACGTCAATACGATATTGCTCCCAGATATAAGCTGTAAATTGAGTGTGCATTAGAAATTTTATTGCTCTGATAGATAGGTAGTTAGTTAGTTAGTTAGATAGCTAGATAGATAGTTGGATGGATGGAGGGATAGCAAGATAGATAGAAAAAAATGGATTGAGAGAGAGAGAGAGAGAGAGAGAGAGAGAGAGAGAGAGTAGATTATGTAAAGCTTGTTTCTAGTCCTAAAGAGAAAAAAATGAAGCAGTAAATGAATATGACATTTTTATATAATATTTTTTGAAATTTCGTAATTATTATATATATATATATATATATATATATATATATATATATATATATATATATATATTTTTTTTTTTTATAATTCTTCTACTGTTTTTTTAGGACATCCTGAACATCATAAGAAAAAATATCAATGCTACACATCTGAATCCCCCCCCACATCATTGCCTCAGTGTGGATATGTATATTGATGTGCAACTTACTTTCAGTGCTTCTCAAAACGTATCTGCATTGACCATGTGTCGCAAAACTATGTAAAATTCACATTATATCCTTCGGAGCTTCTTAGGCTTCTATACCACTGATTCCACTATACATACTGTGTTATTTACTCGTATGAGGTAATAATGTAACAAATACTAAATTTCCATTATACCTAAGGATATAGAGCTGGTAATATAAGTAACTTCAAATTACAATATTCTTGCTCTGTAATTCCTGTGTTTCCGGTCTTCAAATTTCCTATTTTAATGACATATCTTTACTTAAGACAATATGTTTTCTGCATAAAACATGTTATGAAATATACATACCATAGAGACATATGGAATTCTCTCAACCAAGGAAAAACTGCCATACTAGATCAAAGGCCCTTTTCATTCCAGTCTGCAAAATCGATATAATATTGGAGGTGTTTTGGTACCTGGCGATCAGATCGCGGAACTTACTTCGTGGTGGTCAGAAACACTTTTGGTAGACAAAAATTTGCTGTACTAAACGCAATATTAAAACATTCTATTTCCGGTTTCATATGCCTTTGTACTGGGTATTAACTTAAAACTGTGGTAATGTTGACTGTTTGTCTATTTTCTTTATTAAGCTTATGACGCAGTTGAATCTACCAATGGCCTGATATTGCCATCCATGTACTCGCCACACCTGTTGAGTGTGCGTGAATGTTTATTTAGAGTTATAGCATACCATTTAAATATGCATTCGTGTTTCTCTCCAGTAACCCATTTTGTATGTTATAAAATGATAAATGTAGCAAGTGACATTAAATTTTTAATTCATTGCTTATTCACTTATTTTTATGTCTGTCCAGAGATAAATGATTGAAAATGTGTATTATTATTATTATTATTATTTTTATTATTATTATTATTATTATTATTATTATTATTATTATTATTATTATTATTATTATTTTGATAAATGTAGCAAGTGACATTAAATTTTAATTAATTGCTTATTCGCCTATTCTTATGTCTGTCCAGAGATAAATGATTAAAAATGTGTATTATTATTATTATTGTTATTATTATTATTATTATTATTGTTAGTATTATTGTTATTATTATTATTATTATTATTATTATTATTATTATTATTATTATTATTATTATTATTATTATTATTATTTCTAAGATTGCATTTGAAATAGTCAATATATTGTAAAAAAAAAATATTTTTCATTATTTCAAACAGAATCGTGTTTGATGATGGTGTTAACTTTCTTTATTTATTTGATATCGTGAACTTCTTAACATCGTTTTAAAGTTAGAATATTCATTAAGTAGATTGCAATTTCTCATGTCTTAGAAACAGCAAGTGCAAACTGTTGAGTATTTATATTAAGTACATATCTAGTTCTAGAGAGCCACCGGGTAAGAAATTTTAGGCTTAATTTGCTTGCATATTTATTTGTTGGACATTACATTTAAAATATTATTTTCTCCTCAGGTAAGGGAAAAGTTGTTTTAGAGATTGCCACCTGTCATTCCAAGGGACTGCAGAGGCAGGTATGTGCATACCTATTTTCGATAATTATAATCATTGTGTTGCAATTTACCTCTTGAGAATTCGCTTGGCTTTGTGTGTGAGTCTTGGCTTATTGTAATGATAAAAGTATACACAATACTTTGTAGTTCGATACTAAAGTGGCTTTTGTTTATTAGTTTTCATCATGGGATCATGTATGCCTATTATATAGATATAGACAGTATACATCATGTTTAGAAAGGTATTATGAGACGACGGGCCATACTGTCGTCTATCATATTCTCTTCTATAAGTTGGAAAGAAATTAACTTGTTTTCATCACCGAACGAGGTGAAATTGACTTAGCGCTATCATACAAAATAACCCAGTATTGAACCAATCACATCCCGAAATTATTCGATGTGTATTACCAAGAAGCTTGAAGATGATGTTAAATCCTTTGCTCCAGAATTTGACACAGGGAATATTTCACGTAATCATCACCTGATGAGGTGTGATTGATTTAGGATCATGTTGTAAGATAGTGCGTATCCAATCGAGCCATGTGACCTCCTTATTTATATAACTGGAAGTCTTTTGATTAAATGGTATATGGGATTCCCAGTTATATAAATAAGGAAATTTTATATTGGGCATATTTCTAAATGCGTATATCCTTCCCATGAAGAATCAAGGTATACGACGGGATTCTGATTGGTAATCACCAACCAAAACCTTCATAATTGTTCCTCTGAATGTGCGTGGATGCGGAACAGGTTACAGAAAATGGTAGGAGATGGTAATATGTTTGTAAGAAGATAGAAGTGTTAACAATATGCGAAACAAATGTATAATTCCCTTTACAAGGGGATAAAATGTAAATCTAATTTTTAAGCAGAGAAAATAAAAGGGTTTTGATGTTTTAAGTTAGAATTCATATGATCATAACACTAGAAAGTCGTTTATTTATTTTTTGTAATCACGTTGCTTAGATAGGTAGACGTCTTCTGCCGTCATTTCATATTAATTAACCCATTTTGTCTCTATCATTTTGTCCCTACGAGTAGAATGAAATTCACATTTAAAAATGAACTGGAATATATCTAAGAAGGTTCTCCCTAGTGTAGACATATTTACCTCAAGAGTTAATTACATTAAGAAAAAATTTTATAAGGCTGCCTTTCAACCAGAGTAGCTTCCCTCCTAAATATCATTATTTTGTGGTCTAAATACGGATATTTCTTGGAACTGATATCCAGTTACGAAATATAAATTAGAAAGTGGTGTAAATATGGAAATGGGACCTGGTTTTAATTTGATATATGTGACTGCATCTCGGTTGGTTATAGAATAGAAAAACTCGTTATGTAAGTACGTCATATACTGCTTTCGACATAAATATCTGTATTATTACATTATACTCTTATTTCAGCTATACAAAATATGTTCTAGAAATACCGTTCACACTAAAGCATATCACAAGCTAAAAGGTGATAGAAAATTGCATTTAATTATAATTAATACACTGAAATTATACTTAGCAACTGTAATAAGTTAAAGGCAAAAAAAAATCGAAGGGAAATTTGCTTGCCAGATCTGGCTGTGTTATGAATAATTTTGCTTTATAGACTTAGCTGGTATGGGGGCATAATTCCATAACTTGTGACGGGAGTTCGTTTCCCCTGAGGTCTAAAAAGATTTTCGTAAATATAAATCTTATATAAACATATATATATATATATATATATATATATATATATATATATATATATATATATATATATATATATATATATATATATATATGAATCTAGATAAATTTCTCGAAATCAGTTCCTCGAAAACTAATTGCACGAAAAATTATTTCTCGAACTATCAATTGATCGAAAGATAAATTGCTCGAAAGGCAGTTCTTAAAGAAAAAAAAAACCCATGATGAACAATGTTCATTACATAAAAATCAACAATTTTCTTAAGTAAATAAAAACTTAACCTAATCTAATATCGGCTTTCGAGCAATCTGTTTTTCGGGTAGTTTACAGAATGAATATCGGCTTTCGAACAATTGATATTTCGAGAAATATTTTTTCGGCCAATTGACTTCGAGCATTTAGCTTTCGAGCAATTAATTTCGAAAGAAATATATATATATATATATATATATATATATATATATATATATATATATATATATATATATATATATATATATATATATATATATATATATATATATATATATATATATATATATATATATATATATATATATATATATATATATTATATATATATATATATATTACGTCTTTGTCATTTAGTTCTCGCAGGTCGCCTGCTTATGTAATATTATAATTAATTTATAGTAATTCCCATCATATCCGGCCAATGAAATTTGAGTTTTGCATTTTAGAATACAGTAGTAAGCAGCTACTTTGCTGAGGCCAAGGCATAAGGAGATAGCTAACAGACAATCCAATCACGAGCGCGCTCGCACACACCCACTAGGCGCATGTGCACTATGTATGCTAAATATAACTGAAAAACATTCAAGAAGTTAAACTGGCAAGCCACGTGAAAAGATTTTCAGGGAGCAAATAATCGGAATGCCTACACAGAGAGAGAGAGAGAGAGAGAGAGAGAGAGAGAGAGAGAGAGAGAGAGAGAGAGAGAGAGAGAGAGAGAGAGAGAGAGAGAGAGAGAGTCATTCAGTCCTTCTGGATTATAGGAAGACGTGAGGGGAACTTGGTATGTAGCCTTTTTCATACCGAGAGTGTTTGCTTTCGATGCAGGCATGAAATCGTACACGTGGCGCATTGTTTCAGACATGACCTCCTCTTGTGTCATGAAGCTGTTGTTGTTTTCATGTAATAATTGCAAGCAGCTACTTTTTTAGCAACAGTTTTTCCCACGTTCATATGGTGAGACAAGTGTTGGTTTAGGTTGGAACTTTTAATGCCGGCTTTTTCCATTGTTACTCCAGCTATGTTGATCCAGGCTTGGGACCGTACCTAGTGATAGGTAAGTGTATGAAGACAAAACAAATACATAGAAGATGAATAAGGTCTCATCAGGTGTCGGTGTCAAGCTTCGGGAATGGTGTTAGATGTTTGGGTATAATAAAGTGTATTTTGCAAGTATTGCTCTCTTCACTTATAAACATTACCAGCTTGAATTAGCCATTTTGTCTTGGAACAAAAGCTGGACATAACCTTTTGTCATACAGAACTTTTTATAATAACAGTAATAATAATAATAATAATAATAATAATAATAATAATAATAATAATAATAATAATAATAATAATAATAATGTTTATTGTAATAATAATTGCAATAAAAATTATAATAATATAAATAATATTTTTTTCTGAAACGAGACAACTTAACACACTGAGGCATTCAAGGTAGCCACTTCTTTGACAAACAATAGATGCAAACGGAAGCTTTTTCCCTCTTTTGACAATGCCTTAGGCTCTCCTATTCATTTTCGTGGAATTCTTTCTCTCCGGCCATCGTTGAATAATATTAATAATAATAATAATAATAATAATAATAATAATAATAATAATAATAATAATAGTAATAATATATTACACAAAAATAAATACATTAATAAATAAATAATATTTCGTCTAAACATCAACATCAGAGGCATATGTAGCTCAGTAGAATAAAAAAAACCATCTTGGGAGAGTAAAATAAGGAAGCCTTCAGAGAGTTAATTACGAGAAGTAATCAACACATTTTTATGAGGAAACAATATCTAAAATTAAAGTAGAACCCATATGAGGAAAAAGTAAAAAAAAGAAAAATGGAGAAATATTAAAGGTTTTGTCTACTTTTGTCTCTTTTAAAAGAGAGCTCTTAGATGTTATCTAGCATGAATATATCCTTTACATATCTGTAATGACTTGTATCGTTAAACAGCGTGAATTTAAAATTTGACATTTGTAAAGCCAACTTTAGGAAGTTTGTCTACGTGAGTCTTTAAAAGGAAAATAATATTTTTCCTCCAGAAAGAGGAATGATGATAGTACATCAGAAAGAATGATTCGGGGAAATGTTTCATAAAACTGGAATTCATTGGGGGGGGGGGAAATAAATCATGATATCTAGAGAAAAAAAGGTATAAAAAAACTGGGGTATATTTAGGAAAGGGAAATGGAGATTTTTACTAATTAATTGAAATTTGGTACCCGGTGGACTTATGTAAAATGAATATGAAGAAGTAGGAATTTACTTTTTTTTAAGAAAATGACGCTGAGTACTTCAGAAATAACATTTAGTGAAAATATGATCTGATTTTACTATATAAAAAGAGGCTTCCATATCATGCTAAAATCGACTCAGCAAAGATTACATAAATATGACATTTCATTTCCATTACAAACTTCCTAAAGTTGGCTTTACAAATGTCAAATTTTAAATTCACGCTGTTTGACGCTACAATTTATTAATGATATATAAAGGATATATTCATGCTGGATAACATCTAAGAGCTCTCTTTTAAAAGAGATTTGAGTTTTCAAGTAGACAAAACCTTTAATATTTCTCAATTTTTCTTTTTTACTTTTTCCTCATATGGGTTCTACTTTAATTTTAGATATTGTTTCCAAATAAGAATGTGTTGATTACTTCTCGTAATTAACTCTCTGAAGGCTTCCTTATTTTACTCTCCCAAGATGGTTTTTTTTATTCTACTGAGCTACATATGCCTCTGATGTTGATGTTTAGACGAAATATTATTTATCTATTCATTTATTTATTATTATGTGTAATATTATTATTACTATTATCATTATTATTATTATTATTATTATTATTATTATTATTATTATTATTATTTTTATTATTATTATTATTATTATTATTACTATTATTATTAATATTATTCACCGATGGTTGGAGAGAAAGAATTCCACGAAAATGAACAGGAGAGCCTAAAAAATTGCCAAAAGAAGGGAAAAGCTCCCGTCTGCATCTATTGTTTGTCAAAGAAGTGGCTACCTTGAGTGCCTCATAGCAAAGAACTCAGTGAGTTGGGGCCATGGGAAGTCATTTGGAATGAATTCATATTTTCATCACTCTGTTTTGCTATTTTAAGAATCGTTCTGATTTATGTTTCACATTAGAACCGAGAGAAAGAATGAGAATGAACTATTTTTCATATGAGTGTGACACCGGAACAAGCAAATATTAATCCTGTTACAAGGAAATAACATTCAAAAATAAACTCACGTAGTTGTAAATCATTGGATATCCAGAAGACATTCCTCCACGGGATATAATAGATAAAATGAATAAAAACAGTTCTTTGATAAAATGCCCTGTGAATTCATAATTATTCATTTGGAAAGGTTTCATGATTTAATTTTCCCCAAAGGTGTCATAAAACTTGTTGGGTATGCATTTAAAATCTCCCTCAAAAAAGGGGAAATATCTTTTTTTTTAATATTTCACATGTAAAATATTTTGAGGGATTTAGAACAACCTTTTGTAATTGAAATAAAAGAATGATGGCATTACAAAAAGGCTATTACATAGGAAGATATTAATAGTTGAGTTATCGCTTCAGATTATTTCTGCGCATGTGGTTTCATATATATATATATATATATATATATATATATATATATATATATATATATATATTATAGTATATATATATATATATATATATATATATATATATATATATATATATATATATATATATATATATATATATATATATACACACCCGCAGAAGCACAAAGCGCACATTCGCTCGCGCGCACACACACACACACACACACACACACACACACACACACACACACACACACACACACACACACACACACACACACACACACATATATATATATATATATATATATATATATATATATATATATATATAATACTCGCACTCTTTATCATTGAACAGGTATCCATATGAATATTCAGAAGAATTTATACCCAAAAAGAATGAAGTAGACTTTATGCTGGTTATGATATGCCATTGGATATAAAAGATATAAGAAAGCACAACAGACTGGTGTGATGAAGAATATTAGCTCTGATATTTTCCCACTGAAGGCGGGGGACCATGACTTCTTCATCCACTGTGTTCCCCTGCGTATCGTAGAAGTTGTTTTAATGAGGCAGAACAAAGGGGTTGATTGTGAAACACATGCATTTTACTTCCTCCTTCAATAAGTAATGTTTTTGGCTTTGAATCAGCCACTCCCCCTCTTATAAGAGGGATTGTTCCTTTTGTATATAAATAGATAGATTCATACCAGTGTTTTTATTAAAAATGAAATAGAAACGCATCCGATGACAGAATGAAGCGAATATATTTAAGAAATTAATATAAAAAAAAAAATAAGGTCAGTGTCTAAGAAAAGAAAACGGGAAGATGTGTAAGATATTGATAAGAAAGAACCAAAAAAAACCTATAGTAAGAAAAAATTAATTCCTATAAAAATCATCCATATCGCAAGTAAGAAAGAAACTAGAACAATCAATAAAATAGCAAGAACAGAGAAGATTTATATGAAATAGAAAGCCTTGAGAAAATATACGCAATCAAAACAAAAAGAAATAAGAAAAAAAGTAAATGTAAAGTTAATGGAAAGGGATTCTTTAAATTACAAGAAAAGAACAAATAAAAGAATAGAAACAAGAAAGTTCACAGTAGACCAGGAATGACAATAACAAATATCATAAAATAGAGTTCACGGAGTAAATATGTTAAGAGGTGAACAAACAGTGACTTATCTCGTTAGTGTATCTAAAACCATTTTCAGTGAGGAATAAACAATGTCTGATACGGTTTGTGTGTGTGTGAGCGCGTATGACTTTGCTGTCCTCACTTATCCTCATATACAGCCAAGTTACGATACATGTTTCGCTGTACGTGAATGTGTGCGTTTGTGAGTGTGTCTTGCTTTATTTTATTTTTTCCAGGGAGAGCAGTATAAATAGGGGCAAAGCAAATATACTTCTTGAAGTAAACGACTTTATGACTCTTGTTTATCCCTTGTGGGATGCAGTTGCGAAGGAAATTCGTTTTTGAATGGAAGGTCTCTTTCCTTCTTCTTAGTCTCATAAAATGCGATGATTTAGGGGGGAATAAAAGTGAACGTTCGCAAAAGTGTTATTACATATCTATTTTAAGGTGTGTCCATGGTTTAGAAATGCACTTTACCACGCCATGAGAGCATTTGCATACGTACATAAAAGCAGTCTTATTGATTATGTGGCCTTTTGTATAAAAATTTTTAATTTAGTAACTAACAAGAAATGCATGTCAACGAATCTGTATAGCTTTGTTTTCTCTGTATTTTTATGTACCTCCTTCTCTATTGCGAATATATGACTTAACTACATTCCACAGAATGCAGAGGAAAAGCCAAACATGTTCAAAGAAGTTCATACCTAACTTAAAAAATGGGAGGAAATTAGCCATGGAAAACACATGTTGTTCTCTTGGAGGTTAGAGTTGCTGGAAGTGATTATTTATTTAGATATATTTTTGCAAGCAAATATTGCATTGAGAACTCAATATTTTAAAGAGCTGACTCTCATGTCTGTCATTAGCTCAAGCTTTATTTAGCTGCTATGATTGCGTGAACAAGAACATAAGTAATAGACAGAGCCCTGCCTGGCAGGAGATCCCAAATTTTGGAATATACTGCCAAAGGACTTAAATGATATGGTAAAAGTATCAACAATCAAAAGGAATTTGAGAGCGCATATTATAATGACTAAGTTAATATATTGTACTTCTATCCTAGGTTTTTATGGATATGTTATTCTTGTTAAAAACAAAAAGTCAAATTTTAGTATTATATATATTACTAAGTTATATTACTTTATACCTTATAGGAAATTAAACTGCACCCACTTTTTTCTGTAATAATTATTCTAAGGTGTTATATTTTCAAATTACGTCTTTCCTATTGTGTATATAATGTATTAATACCATCGGTTTGCTTTCTGTAATGAAGGCGTTTCATTATTATTATTATTTTTATTATTATTATTATTATTATTATTATTATTATTATTATTATTATTATTATTATTATTATTCAGTATGTGGAAGTGTCAGATGTACATTGTTTATTGCTTTGCTTTTCGTCTGTAATAACTACGTCATTTTATTAAAATAAACGCTAAAAGAAGTATTTTTCATTACACAATGATTTCTCGTCACAGTAGTCACCGTGTCTCAAGCGGTAGCATCCGCAAGTTTGAAGCGTCTGGTCGAAGTTCGCGCCCCGTAACGGTCTGAGGTTAGCAAGGGCATGCACTCAGGGTAACGATTACATTTTCCAAAACAAGTCCTTCGCAAGAAGGCGACCGTCCTAGGCCTTGGTAGAAAAGGGAGTCCATGACGTAAACCCGGAACAATGATTTCCCGTTACTAGCTCTTGTATAGTAAACATATCACTTGAACAGCAGGATTACCGGGGGGAGAGTTAATTATTATCAAACTACTTGAAAACAGGAAATATCAGTAGATAAAGAGTAATGTAGAGGGAATTCTCAGTAGTTGTGAACCCATTACCAGAAAGGAAAAATCAGTTCTGGAAAATTATTTTTTTTATGAATTTAGATTAAGCACATAGAAAACATACATAGTAGCTATGCACTCATTACAAGACTTTAAATTTGTTCCTTTTCGTACCGTTATTATCTTTCATACCCTTTGTTTAATCAAATGGGCTCATTAATATATATATTTTTTCATGTGTTTTTGATTGCCAACATAGGTATTAAACATAGGCATCAGTGCTTCAGTATACATTTAATGGCAGTCCCATAACAAGTTTGAATTAACTTGGATCATATTATTATTATTATTATTATTAATAATAATAATATTGTTGTTATTGTTTTTCATCTGCTATGCTTAAACAGCATGGTTAATTTTGCAAAAATTACTATCATTCTTCTGCTTTACTTGAGTAATGCGGTTCATTATCTAAATTATCTGTCACTACACAAGCAGTGACTGATGCTATCAGGTATGTACAAGATATTAGTAGTCTTATATAGATGTCTTTGTTTTCATATAGTATTGTTTAGCACCTACTTCAGAGACTTGGAATGATGCTAAGAGAATTATTTTACATCACATCCTATGATGCTTGAGAGCATAGGAAACATAGATATTCACAGTCGATAATAACTTTTTTTTTCTTCTAGAGCCAGCCGATTTTTGATATTTATAACTATGTTTTGATAACATTATAACTTTTTAGAATATTATTCTTTTTAGATGCAATCTTTAAATAACTTTGTTTTTCACAGTTTAGAATTATTTTTCATCTACTGAATATTGACTCTTGAAATATGCACTACTATATGTGCTGTAATGCTTGTGGGGGTATGTTATGGCTTTTAAAGGTAATTTTTGAATTATTAACTCATTTATATTTATAATGTTATCATTCATATTCTTTGCTTAAATAATTGATTTGATCTTCAAAAGTTGTTATAATTAATAGCTTCGATTAAAAACACAGGATGTGTTCATAGATGTACACTGGTGTTGAGATGTTCTTGATAGTAAGACTACTTAACAGGTTTTGAAAACGTGAAGTTTCAGATGATAAATATCCCTGATTTGTTTTGCTTAAGAGCTATAGTTCATTTTAAGATCGTTTATTATTTATTTGCTTTGAATGAGAAGGGTGACGTGTATATCGATATGCAACGGCACTTGCCGAGTTCCTAAATGCGTTAAAACTTTCATCTAAGTAAAAATAACTATTTTCATAATTGGTCTTTTTAATAAATTATCACTTTTTCTGTGCTTTGTTTGAGAGCGTGTACAGTAGTGTTTGGGTAGTACACACTGGAAGCAAACTCATTAAGAGTTTTAAGATACTCTGTTTATAGTCATATAATTGCCATACTTCACCTGTTTTGCCTAAATGAGCGAATGCTCTCTCGTAAATTTTTATATATTTGATTGAGAACACAGTAATATATACTTACGTAACTACTAGTATTTAGGTCGTGCCCATTGACGGTAATGGCATCGTTAGTTTAAAAATCAATTTTTACTCAAAAATTAATTATCCCTCTTTCGCTTTGCTAAAATACCAAGGTAAATTTGACTGTGAATAAGGGAAACTTGCAGAGATAACTTATTGTTCTACTTTTTAAATATTTTTCCTCATAGGTATTATAAAAGTAATTGGGAACATATCGTTCATTTATTATTTTTTTCTATTTCCTTAGCATAGATCTGAACCCATATTTGTGGTGCACAAAAAGTTTGTAAATTCATTACAATTTTTCGATTAGCCGAAGTATATTTTCGCAAATGATTCACCTTCATCCGTTTCGAAAATAATGTTGATTTAATAAAGGTTAATGGGAATGACTGTATATATATGTGTCAGATATACTCGATATGTAAATTTATTGTATCGCTCGTTAGTCACTATCTACAAGTCAACGATATTTGACGCATTTACATCTGCATGTTCTACTGGAAGTTAACTAGATAATAGATTTATAGATACATAAGCCTAGTAGCGAGCCGGGCTCGCTACCAGGCTTATGTTAACACTACTACTACTACTACTACTACTACTACTACTACTACTACTACTACTAATAATAATAATAATAATAATAATAATAATAATAATAATAATAATAATAATAATAATAATAATAATAATAATAATAATAATAATAATAATAATAATAACTATAATAAGAACAACAATGATAATAATTTTTATCAGTTGTACTGATATAATCATCTGTATTTTTGGTTGATCACGCATATTGGTGTAAAAGAAAGTATTTCTTTTTCATTCTTTACATTGCATCAAGATATAGCATGATTAAAGAATGGCGTTTAGCATATATATATTTTGAAATACAGCAGCCTTGCTGTCATAAAAGATTTTTTTGTTTGTTTTTATCTGTTAAGAAGCATCGTATAGAATCTATTTTAACTTTCCCTTTTCAGTTGGTCTGTATATGCATTTTTCATTGGACCAACTTTTGTTTTACTTAAAATAATTGTGATTATTGATTGTGATTCCTTCGTTCCAACATCGTGCCAAAAAAAAAAAAAATTTTTTTTACTTTTCTGTCCATACGCTAGTCATATTTTTTAGATTATTTGCTCCATGGGCCGTGCGGTCGTATATTATTTATATTTATTTTATTTTTGTCTGTCCTTCATTGTTGTTGGAATCTAAGAAATAAATCAAATCAAATATGCCCCTATCAAAGTTGAGGTTCCCAGTCTATACTTGATCCAAAAATTCTCGTATATACAAATATCATCTATATATTTGCATTAAAAGTTGGGACAGGCCATCTACAGATTTAGGCAATAATCTTATTTAATGACATATAAGGATTCTCCCAAGTTTCATTCAAATGTGTTAGTCTATACAGGCTCGAGGCCAGATAAATGTTTATTTCATTTATAAAAGTGAAATTTAGAAAATTCCATAAGTAGAAATTTTCCAATATAAAAATACCATTAATATAAAGATCAAAAGTGAAATATAAATAATGCCTTAAGGAAAAAAAACTCCAAAATAAGAATTCCTATTGTAGAAAAACCTCTGCTTTTTTGGAAAATGAATTAGATCTCTCAAATAGAAAGGTTCTTTCCAGCATTCAATAACTTTTCAATTTAAGACCTTCTTGAAAAGGTTAACTTTTATGCATTGTAACTACTGTAAAAATTAAACAAACTCTCCGAATACGCCACTTCTAATATTAATGACGCAGCCATTCTCTCCTTAACAAAAGGTAACAAATAATAGAATTTTTTTGCTGGCTTTCATTCATCGCTGTTGTACTATTTGTTGATACATTAAAATAACTTTGATTAAAGTATTGTTGTTTTCCTTAATATTATTTTAATGAGAGTGATGTTCTGTACCCTGCTCTCTGTTATTATATATATATATATATATATATATATATATATATATATTATATATATATATATATATATATATATATATATATATATATATATATATATATATGAAGCTTTATTTATTTACTTTTTATTATTATTTCAGTTTCTTATTCAAGATGGGTTCCTGAATTTAAGAATTTTAAGGTAAATGAAGTTTTGTATACTGCAATCTGTTATATATATATATATATATATATATATATATATATATATATATATATATATATATATATATATATATATATATATATATATATATATGCCTTATTACCCTTTGTAAGAGGGGTGGCCGAGCCAAGAAACGCGCATTCACCACGATCCACACATACCTCAACCACTCCTCTCAGCTCCTTGGGGATAAAGGGTTGCCACGTCCACTCCCCCCTTCCACCCTGCTTGGGTCATCCACAAGGTAATCGGGCAAGGATATTGTACAATGATGCCCGACAGCCGCAGCTGGTTTATCCCCACCGCTTCATCACATGGCAACTCCCCATCAAACCTGTCCATCACAGTTCACTGAGCTAGCAAGTGCGAGAGTTCCCTTTGGCCCACGTCATCAAAGCCCAATCTTCCTCCACTCATACCTGTCTCTTGTACACACTCTTCCCTGTTCCACTGAAATTTCACGTACAATCAGTGCTCTTATCACGCCATCTCATTCTAGGTCTCCCTCTTGACCTAACTCTAGTCACTTTTGCACTCCACACTCTCTTTACTATTCGTTCATCACATCCTTTCCGTGTCCAAAGCAACCCAGCACACTCAGATCAAACCTCTCCGACAGCTTCAATGCAACACCTGTTATCTGCCTGACATCCCCATTTCTTACTCTGTCTATTCTAGATACACCTATCTTACCTCTCAAACAACTCATCTCCATTACATTCAACTTGTTCCTTTATTTAATTTTATTTATTCATTTTATGTATACATTCATTGTTATTATGCTTATTTGCATTTCATTATTTTCTTTTTCTAGTTTTGTTCTTTGATGTACCTCGTAAAGCTTTTAGGTATTGTGTTAGAGCTAGTGGAAAAAACCTACTTCTTAGTCTTATGACAGTAATCTAAGTTTCCGGCTCAGCATATATACTTAATTTTATGACCTAAATCTTTTAGAGTCGTGGAAAATCAGTAATGGAAATAAGTGTTGGTCAGTCATCATAATTGCATTCATTAAGAAAGTCTCGGCAAAGAAAAACATTACTTGCTCATTAATTTTGTGATCCCTACTACGCTGCTAAAACCTGAGGGAAGGTCCATTGAAGAACACAAAAGCATAATGGGGAATTTTCCAGTTCATATTAATATCGTGACTTAAACTCCTCACTTTGAAGTACACTTCACTGAGAGGGACACCACATAAGGTGACGAAATTAATAAGTATTTAAGAAATTCTTCCTTTTATCTTCTCTAATGGGTGTTTCTCACCATTTTTTAGTGTGGAATTATATATTTTAGACTCACTTTTGCTACCACAAAGAAAGCTTATATTTTTCATATCTGAAGACTGTGTATTTGAAATACACGCTTGGGAGCACTTTAACCGAATAGATGCCAACTGGTAACACATTGTCTATAAATCGTTATGAAACTTACGGCGTCTGGAGACGCAATGTGCGTAAATCATTTTGCTGTGCATCTTTTATACATTTTGCTATGAGGAACTGGAACTTTTATTATTAATGACATATATTTTTTTAGGGCAATTCAAGCTTTGCTCTCGTCTTAATCTATGAAGATTTATACATCTTTGTAGAATTAAATAATCATAATTATTTGTTATCAAACTGTCAAGCTTTTCCATATCATACAATGATATCATTGCAAACTTAATTACGAAAACTTCTTTCGATAAACGGTGACACACTATTAAAAGTCATTATTTTTTTTTCCTTTGGTTCTAGTGCAATATTAAAATAGAGTATATACATCGGTGCACAACAACAAGGATGACTTTATTGCTTTATTGTAAAAATATTTTATATTTCACATGTTTCTATTAAAATTAGCATATTAATTATAAACTTCATCATCATCATCATCATTATTAATTTTTTTACAACATATATGTTATATTTTCTTTTCTCAGCCAAGATCTTCCGTACTCTTTGACCCGTTTCCCAATCGTCGAAGTTTATGGTCGAATACAAAATATTCCAATCCTGAAAATGATCATTCTGAAATTCCAATTGGTTCCCTTGAGAGAGGGTCGCTCTTGGAGAGTAGAGGGTGGTAGAGACTGCACGAATGATTCACCTGCTCCCAGCTGTCACTTCATGCACTACTGTTGCTGCTCTTCTTATCTCTTGCAGCTGCTCTTAGAGAGAGAGAGAGAGAGAGAGAGAGAGAGAGAGAGAGAGAGAGAGGAGAGAGAGAGAGAGAGAGAGAGAGAGAGAGAGAGGAGGGGGGGGGGGGAGTTCATCTATTGAATCAAAGGAAGATTTCAATTCTTTTAGCTATTGCATGTTGCTTAAATCTCAGATATTTTTCAAGAAATTATATATAATATATATATATATATATATATATATATTATATATATATATATATATATATATATATATATACACTCAGGGTAACGATTACATATGCCAAAACAAGTCCTTCGCAAGAAGGCATCCGTCCTAGCCCTTAGTAGAAAAGGGAGTTCGAGACGTAAAACCAAATCATATATATATATATATATATATATATATATATATATATATATATATATATATATATATATATATATATATATATATATATGTATATATATATTATATATATATCTATATATATATATTATATATATATATATATATATATATATTTATATGTATATATATATATGATTGTTTAAATGAGACCTGTTCCGATTACAGCACATGCACAGCTGTAATTTCGTACAAATATGTAAAATTATGCAATTGGGGATTGCGGTAGCTCAGCGGTAGAGCCCAGAAGATGGGATGTGACGCTCCAGAACCTCGCTAATTCCATCCCACGGGGTGCGTTAGGAAGGGCATCCAGCCAAAAAGTACCAGCTCTAACTTGTGTTGTGCTCACCCACATTATAATAGGGATGAACAGTGACGCATAAAACTGGAAAAATGTCATTGCATAACCGGCACATTTAACTGGGGAAGGGATCAAGTATCAGCTTAGTCGCGCTTCCAAACCCTGATAAATGAAGAGAGTTGGTGTCAAGAATGGCACATTAGGCCGTGAGACTTTGACCCCAAACCATAGATATGCCACAAGAGGCCATGGACATGAAAAAAGAGGCCGCTGAATAAGACACAATTAAATAATCAGAATCTCGGAATTGTGATTTTTTTTATAAGATGAATTATGATGTGAGAGAAAAGTATCCTAATCCAAGAGTATTAAATATATATATATATATATATATTAAAGCTAAGGGGAAAGTATCATATCATGAAAAATGTAGAATATACGTAGGTATTTTGCTACGGTTTCTTCATAAATCTGTTCTTAGCAAAGGGAAGCTTTTTCTAGAATTGATAGCACCACACTGATCAGATGTTGGGTGAACTTGTTTTTTAATTGCTGACAAACGGGGAACACATAATTTCCCTACCCTTATAAACATATTGGTAAGAACACACTTCCACAACTGCAATTTAGGGCAGATGTACGACTATATCATAAAAACATTAGTATTGTTATTCTTATCAAATATATCACGCCTTCCAAAGAAAATTTGTCATCCAAAATTTATAACATCAGTTTGTTGTCTTTGCGGAAGAATCATCAAAATAGGAAAATTAATATGTGCGTTGATATTGCTACTCATGTAGGGACATTAGTGCTCGTTGAGGTTAAATCTCTCCTAAAATACAATTACTTAATTATATAAGGAATGAAAACAATCATGAGCAGAAGGGCCAATATATATGACAATATTGTTACAGTTTTGTGCAATGGGCTAACTGTAGATAAATATTATGTTAATGTTGTTGTTGTTGTTTCGGTTTTACGTCACGGACTCCCTTTTCTACCAAGGACTAGGACGGTTGCCTTCTTGCGAAGGACTTGTTTTGGCAGATGTAATCGTTACCCTGAGTGCATACCCTTGCTAACCTCAGACCGTGACGGGGCGCGAATCCTCGACCTGACGCTTCAGAGTCGCGGACGCTACCACTTGAGCCACGGTGACTACTAACTGTAGATAAATATTGATGAAATATTATTAGATTTGGACTCAAACGAGATTAAACGGGAACCTTGACATTTATCAATCTTTAAGACCTTTCATATGCAATGAACCCTTCAATTTCACTCTTGCTTTATACTTGTACACGAAACCATGTGTTGTCGTTTACATAGTCCACTCTCGCTGTTTGTGTAAGTGTATGGTAAATTGAGTGTGAAATTATATTCCTTTTTCAAAACTGTATTGCTCTTATTATATATAAATTAATTTAAGAAAAGATTGCTAAGAATTTTATATGCCATCGCTTTATATCATTTCCCCCTCACTTATTTTTACATCCTAAAATTGACAGGAATATAGTATAGTATCTCATCAGGATCCACTGAGGCATAATAGCATTAGGTATTTTATCCTGATGATGAGGATATTTTGTAAAGTGCAAGTGACAGGCCTCTTGAGGAAGGTTAGATGAGGGGCAGGAAGTGTGCAGATGAGAGAGAGAGAGAGAGAGAGAGAGAGAGAGAGAGAGAGAGAGAGAGAGAGAGAGAGAGAGAGAGAGAGAGAGAGAGAGAGAGAGAGAGAGAGAGATTTATCATAATCGAAAGATTACAATGTATTTGATGAAGATTATTTTTTTTTATTTGTGCATACTTAATGATGTATGTCAGGGGTCAGTGCAAAAGAAAGTTACAGAATTTTCCAATTATTGTATAGTTAGAATTAAATTTAATAATATTTTAAAATTACCCTGTTGCATATTACTTAATGGGTGGTTTTCTCATTTTCGTTTTATTTCGTGCTAATTCAAATCTGTTGAAGAGAAAAATGGAAAACAAATGACAAGAAACATAATGAACTCAGAGCATGACCGTATTTTATTCCTGGGTAATTTTTATTCAATTGCAACTATTTGTGACTATTAACACTGTCATATCATATATGTATTCCGTAAATGAGTTTGTGAAAATAAAATATTATTTTATATTAATAAAACTTGACGCTTTCATTTCGCTTGTTTATACATCAGGATATTCATTAACTATCCAGGATAATACGAACAATAACATAAGAAATAATTGAACCATGAGCTTCATGTTCAACACTGTTTTCATTCTGAATCTCATCCTGGGATAGCCCAGGTGCTTTATGAACAAAGAGACTTTAGGGAATAAATAAACAGTTAATATAATGTTGATTACAATATTGTTTATGGATACCATGTACCTTTGGGGTTTATGAGAAGTCCCCTATACCAGGTGCGACCCTCAAGTGGTGGATGATGGACGCCTTCTGTTGAGGGCTACTCCTATAAAATAGAATTGGGAGTCGTGGACCAAAACACGAATGAAAGATAGAACTAGTAAGCCAGTGGTGGATAACTATTGCTCAGGATATGTAATCAATAACGAGCCACGAAGGATGGATCCTCAGAGTGACAGGCTTCTATCTACGAGGTGTGGGGTGAGAATGTGAAAAGATCCCATGATATTTTATGTCCATTACAATACCTTTAGGAATCCAGAGTAAGCATAAAAATTTAAGATATGAAAACATTGAAAATGCTTTATATTTAAAAGTACTTCATGTTATAAAATAATAAAATCTAGATACAAGTAAATTCGTTCTAACATGGCAGCGAATTTTTTAGCCCAACTGTAGTTACTTCCAATAGCTAATGGAACGAATGATATTCAAGAATTCAGTGTTGTTAATGGAGACTTGAAAGGACAAGAGAGAGAGAGAGAAAAGATTTTTCAACAGCTACATAAAATAATCAGATACTTTAATTCCTGGGACAAAGTCATGGGAAATGAACATTCAGCCTCCTCCATTATTCCAGCCTTCAACTAGAGCCTGGAAAAAAGTCTTCATATCATCCTTTGTTGGAAGTAAATGGACTAACGCAGTAGGGTCATGTTTTTTTATTATGTCACTTGAAGGATAATAGAGAAGCTAGATTTACTTTTGCCCAAGAGATAAGTAATGGTATTAAATCACATCTTTTTCTCTTGCGCTTGCTGAGTCACCAAACAGATGGTTAGTTTCTTGTGTATCTTTTGTTTGTTTATTTGTTTAATAGCCAGTGTTTGGGTATCTTTCGAAAATACGAAATTTATTGGAGTCTGTTTCTTGTGTTGCAACTTTAAGTTCTGGAATGGATGTCTCTAAACTTTTTTCTTAACTTTTTAATTCATATTCTCTATCTATATTGACTCATTATTATATTTTTCTGTAACGCCTTGTTTTTAAAGATTAAACTTGTTAAACTACCCTGTAGTACATTACTTTAATCTATAAAGTAATAGGGCAAGTGCAGCTTCCAGGATATAGATATAAGGACGGCCAAACTCTCTCGACCTGGCTACAGGAGGTTCTGAGGGGAAAAAAAAGACGCAACACTGCATTACAAAGTGAATGAATTTAGAATGATCTAATTCGTCTAAAGTAAAGCTGATTTTCAAGTAATTTACAAGATGAAACAACCCCCTCTCTCAATGTCCATTTTGTGTGTATACTATAATAGCCAATACGTGGTTTACGTAGCATGAATTATGCGACTGTTAAGTGTGTTATCTGCCAGGGAATGCAGGAGTAGTTGAGCTTTTGGGGGATTTATGTAGGTCTTAAGGGATTGTCTAGATGGCATTCATTTTGGCTATAAAGGTTACTGCGCTCGGCAAAAGGTCTCTCATTCTTGTAAAGTCTTGTTACTCGAGTTTTCATTACTTCTCTGGTGAATAATAGCAGGACAAACTGAATTATTCTGTGGAAATGCTAGAATATTTAGGATTTTGTTTTTCCTAGGAAAATTTGATAACTGTTGAGAGTAAATTTACAGTGGAGATAATGATGATTATAATAATGATTGTAGTGGAGTTTAAGATTTTGTTTTATTGCGTAAAAGATTTTTTTTTATTTGAGATATGAAAAACGTGATAAATATCGATGTCATTCATTGATGAAAATTTTCGTTTTTATAGTGGCAATTGCGTTAACAAATATGTGTTATTACGTTGGAGGTTTCTGTTATAACAGCATATAGTAAAATGATATAGTAATTGTTAGGGCGACTAATATTCGAAAACGTTTTTGTTGCTTTATCAAAGTTGGGCAATAATTTTACGCATAAGAACCGAAGAGCGTGTTCGTGGAGATACTGTTAAAATATGTGCCTCATACATCATATGATGTTTTGCCTTAGTCTGGTGACTTCACTCCTTCATGTTTCCACGGGATATGGAGGTGTGTTGTATAATCCACCTCAAGTAATTGAACTTGAGATCTCTTTTAATTAAGGCACTCCATGATCCACTGACCTACATGAAAAAGATTTTTAAGAAAAAAGTTGTGTAAGAATTCCTCTGTTTATGTGAATTATATATTTTTTTCGCCTTGTAGTGTCTTCCACTTCAGGGCTCTTGTCATATTTCTCTTTATATTGACTGTCAACACGTTTTGCCATTTTTTACCATCCTTTTACCTCTCTCTCTCTCTCTCTCTCTCTCTCTCTCTCTCTCTCTCTCTCTCTCTCTCTCTCTCTCTCCTCTCTCTCTCTCTCTCTCTCTCATACTGATGAGCCATCTGGAATCAGATACTCAGAAACCTAAGCAATTACTTCAAGCATCTCTCACCGAGTAACATCGAAGGCCAATGACACGAGTAGGACGACTGTGTTTCTAGCTACCTGAGAATTATTCCAATCCTCTTAACTTCCACGCGTCCATATTTTATTTGTTGTAGAGAAAGCTGTTATGTAGTTATAACGATAATATTTTATTTATTTGTAAGTCATGTTGTTATTAAACACATTAATGTTTCGGACTTTATTTGACTTTTTACAGCTATATTAGCTTTATTTCTTTCTTTATTATATTTGACTTTATTTATTTGGCTATGTTTTCCATCTGTCTCACAATTATATCTTTCTTCTCTCATTTTGATAAATATTTCAAATGAGGGATTGTATTAAGTGAAGCTATTTCTGAGCTTTAGGAATAACATTTTATTGAGCCGATAAGTTTGAGAACGGTTATTTATCTAGTTAGATAGTTTGGATGCAGTATATATATATGGCTTACCCAGCTATCAAGTGTTATGCTATTCTTTCTTACTTCCCAACATCTGCTTGTTACATAAAGCTGTTTTTTTTTTTTTTTTTAAGTTTGCAAGCTACTTTTATTTTATATATAATTTAATATTTTGGAGTCATTATGTAATATCGATATTTACAATTTATTATTCATATTGTAATTTCATAATTTTGGGAATATTATATTATTCATATTATATTTTCATAGTTTTGAGAATGATATTTTATTGAATTTTGAATTACACTGTTATTAATAAAATTCCATAGTATAAGGGAATGCATTATGTGACTGTATTTTCCAACTATCTAATAAGTCTTCCATTTCTAATTATTTCCAGCTCTCCATATTATATATTCAAGTAGGCGATGCTATTATCGAGTACTGACAATAATATTTTTACTGCGGTTGTAGCCTCTATAGATATATTTGAACTTAACATTTTGGAGTCATTATTTCGTATTAAGCTTTACTCTGTTATTTTTTGTTTTGATTTTATACTAGCTGAAGATGATTCATTCATTGCTTTAGCAATAATATTTCATTGCGTTGGTATGGTTTATAATTATTATTCGATGGAGTATTCTGGTGGTATATTTACAAATAAATGCTATAAGAACAATGCTGTAATTACGGAAAGGCCAAGAAAATATAATAAATGTGGTAGTGCTCTCTAAATAATAATGAAAGATAAGAGTGTTCCTAAAGACGTCAAAAGAGCCGTCTTTGAAGGAGTGCTTACACCGATGATGATGTATGGATGAGAGAGGTGGACCGTGACAAACAGAGATAAGAGTAGGATCCAAGCCTCAAGAGATGAAAACCCTAAGAACGATTGTATAAAAAAACAAGAGGTGACAAAATTAGAAATGAAAATTTAATTAGGATGGTTGGAGTGTCTCCTATGTTGAAAAAAAAAGGACATTTGAAATGGATGGGACATCTGGAGAGAATTATTAAGAATCGAATTGCCAAGAAGAGGTAGAACTGCAAATCAGATGGAAGGAGAACTAGCTGTAGACTTCGAAAACGTTGGCGACAGGCGGTGGGAGAGGTTCTTTGAAAAGCACAATTTTCGTACAATATAGGAATTAAGAAGAGGAAGAATATTTGAAGATAGAAGAGAAGGGAAAATGTGATTGATCCCACTGACAGGCTGAAAACCTACCTTTGAATGGAAGGAAGAAGTAAGAAGAAAGTAAATATTCCGAATGCATTATGAATTATCAAACCTACGTAGACATGGGATTGTGTTCAATAGTTTTCACCATCGGGCATATTTTTTTTTATTTTCAAGTTTAAAACAGCTTTAATTATGACACTTTTGAGTTATATATTGTATAATGTAATGATACTATTTTAGAGGCATTTTGTAAAATTTCAGTCTCTTATTTTGAATGGGTATAAATGCGCTCAGTTTATATTTGAATAGCTTGTCTCTCTGAATCCATATTATTACAAAATAGCATTGCAAGATTTATAAGTTCCTCCTAAATGAAATATACAATCAACTCGACATATTATACTGCACTTGTAAGACACATTTAGGAGGCATAGCAGAAAATCTCTCAATCGGTAGAAAAGGGCTATAATCCCCCTTTTAAGGAGATTGGCTGTGTCCAAACCAAGCCTTGGTCACTTTCCGCAGGAATATGTGGAACGGGAGTTTCCTGGCTTCGCCCCATTTAGTCGACTTTCACTTCACACAGGGGAACACGGAGACGGTATTAGTTTACCTCTACCTTGGGGAAGACAGAGGGAAATTCAGAGTATGAGAGAATGAACTATTAAAAGCAGAGACGTTTCAGCTCGAGTGGATTGAGCCCAATAAGTCCATAAAAATATATTTTAATATGAAATATCTTCCGTTCATTGAAGCTTTCCTATTTCACTTTTAATTGTTCTGACTACATTCATAAGTCTTATCAGTGATACAAGTAAGGAAGAAGAAAAAACTACTAATACTCTATGTAAAGGAAACGGCCAAACAACTTAAAATGCGTATAAAACTTCAAATGGTTTCTCTCATTTTTCTGAGCTGGCTGCAGATAGAAAAGCACGTTTTTTTTTTTGTTCTAAACATATGAGTCACTTTTCCTACACGTGCGATTCTAACTCTACTTTGGAGCTGCTGTAGGTCTTGCTGTTTTTCGCTTTGTATTTTTGTACAATGTTCTTTCAATGCTATACTGGTTGGAAATTAAAAAAAAAATGGCTTTTGAAGTCGAAAATAGAAAAAAAATTATGAAATACGTTTAGTCAGAGAATAAATAAAATTATTTGCATATACACAATAATATAGGCTGCTATGTTTTGTTGCGTCATTCCTCTCTCATGATATTGAGAAACAATTGCATTTGCGAATTTTATGTTTATGTTAAATTACAGGACGTGTTATTTTCGTTTATTTGTCCTTTCAAATTATTGTCCTTTGTTGATTTTACACAGTCAGCGATAAATCTGTAATGCATTTTTACTTACATTTTATATCAAGTAATGCAACTATTCTCTTTTATTATCTTATGGGTGATGTGTAATCCCATCATCTCTTCTTCTTTCTCTTCTTCTTCTTCATTCTAATGAAGTAAAATCCGTCTGTAATTTATTTACAAAACTCTCTGACGAAGAGAGACCCATTAGGGGACCAAGTTCGTGAGGATTCTGTTCTACTAAGGACCCAGACATCTTAAGATGTACTCATTAGCTTGGTGAGGTGACAGAGGCAAATGCATGATAAAATGCTCCACATAGCTTTCTCCTTATTCACAAAAATATATTGTGTTGATCATCTTGGGATTATTGGAGCGAAGGACCTCCTGGGTGGGCGGCAGGAGGTAAATCAACTGCATTATTCCAGGATCACTCCTCCTCCTCTCTCTTTCTTTTCATGTAACCTTGTTAGAATCGATTGGCCGTGCCAGATGATACGTGACTGGCTGGAACCTATCAGTGAAGGGCTAAAAAAGAAATAAAAAATATAGAGGTTTCCATTCATCACGCTCCGTTACTCTAAATGAAATACTGCAAAGAACATTTGTACAGAATGGTATTCTCTCTCTCTCTCTCTCTCTCTCTCTCTCTCTCTCTCTCTCTCTCTCTCTCTCTCTCTCTCTCTCTCTCTCTCTCTCTCTCTCTCTCTCTCTCTCTCTCTCTCTCTCTCTCTCTCTCTCTCTCTCTCTCCCGGATTTTTTGGAATGCAGAAATTATTTTAACACATTTATTTTTATTATTAAGATTTTCGGAAGTATAGCTTCTTTATGTAATAATAATGATAATAATAGTAATAATAATAATAATAATGATAATAATAATAATAATAATAATAATAATAATAATAATAATAATAATAATAATAATAATAATAATAGCTAAAGGGTGCTTATTATTATGTTATAGTAATGACTCTTGAAAAGTTAAGTACAATAATGAGCAGTGACAGAATGGTAAACCAACTCAGGCTAATAAAAGCTTTAACCATCCCCCTTTATTTCAAAATACATTAGTATATTGCAATTAAATTATTGTACAAAGCTTGTTCATGGGTAAAAACAGATTGTGAAGTTCCCTCTGTGCATGAATTTATTCATACACGCGCGCACACGCATACACGCACGCACTCACATACATACATATATATATATATATATATATATATATATATATATATATATATATATATATATATATATATATATATATATATAGTAATAACACTGAACTGTTATCATACAATCTAAAATGGTAGGAAAAGCCTACTAAAGAAAACAATGGATATATATATATATATATATATATATATATATATATATATATATATATATATATATATATATATATATATATATATATATTTAGTACTTATTAATTTCGTAGCCTTAACTGGCCATCTTCTCAATGTACTTTGAGAAGGTGGCCAGTTAAGGTCACGAAATTAATAAGTACTTTATATATATATATATATATATATATATATATATATATATATATATATATATATATATATATATATATATATATATATATATATATATTCATTGTTTTTTTTAATGGGCTTTCCCTACCATATATATATATATATATATATATATATATATATATATATATATATATATATATATATATATATATATATATATATATATATATATATATATATATATATATATACATATATTATGTAGTAGCAGCTCTCCCCATTTTAAGAGGGCTGACTTTGTCTTTACTAATTTACCTTGATCACTCGTATTGGATTCTTCGGGATAGGAGGAGTGATTGCTGTGTGTGTGTGTGGAGGCTATCAAAAATACTTCCTTCTTATCCCCCTGCTCGTAGTAAAAGTTGAATAAATTGGGTGGAGCGAGGGGACTGGGAATTCTCTCCTCTGTATTTTCTTCCCTCAAAGATTCAAGGTACTTTTCTTTCACTCACCCACCCTCCTTATAAGGAGGAATATATATATATATATATATATATATATATATATATATATATATATATATATATATATATATATATATATATATATATATATATATATATATATATATATATATATATATATATATATATATATATATATATATATATATATATATAAGCACGAAGTATTAGCATACAGCACTAAATGGTAAGGAAGCCGTCAGTGAAACATCACAGAATAAATAACGCTATATTTCGGATCCTAACTGGACCCCTTCTCAAGCACAAGTGCTTGTGCTTGAGAAGAGGTCCAGTTAGGATCCGAAATATAGCGTTATTTTGTTTTATGTGTTGTTTCAATGTAGGGCTTCCTTACCATAGTAATCATAAGTCCTAGGTTCGAGTCCCGGTCAGGGTAAAAAATGATTCATATATATATATATATATATATATATATATATATATATATATATATATATATATATATATATATATATATATATATATATATATATATATATATATATATATATATATATATATATATATATATATATATATTATATATATATACATATATATATATATTATATATATATATATATATATATATATATATATATATATATATATATATATATATATATATATATATATATATTATATATATATATATATATATATATATATATATATATATATATATATATATTATATATATATATATATATATATATATATATATATATATATATATATATATACATATATATATATATATATATATATATATATATATATATATATATATATATATATATATTATATATATATATATATATATATATATATATATATATATATATATATATATATATATATATATATATATATATATATATATATATATATATTTATATATATATATATATATATATATATATATATATATATATATATATATATATATATATATATATATGGCTACGTAAGGAAATTGAAAGAAATATTTGAGATCCTTAGAACATTTGTCTAAGGATCGCAAAAATTTATTTCAAGTTCCTTACGTAGCCATATCGTGAAATAGCGTGATATATATATATATATATATATATATATATATATATATATATATATATATATATATATATATATATATATATATATATATATATATATATATATATATATATATATATATATATGGCTACGTAAGGAAATTGAAATAAATTTTTGAGATCCATAGTACATTGTACTAGGATCGAAAAAATTAATTTCAATTTCCTTACGTAGCCATATCGTGAAATAGCATGATATATTATATATATATATATATATATATATATATATATATATATATATATATATATATATATATAAATATGATGTATGCTTTATTTAATTAATGTTGTTTTATTTTTACGAGAAAAATACGGATTTTTGTCTAATTTTGCCATTGTATTTCTCGAGGGTTGCCGAATGTCATTTTTTTTTTCTTGGCAAGAGCTACGTTGATCTTTTCTGTACCCTAACACTAATCCATTCTCCTAAAATTGTTGTAGATGTGAGGATAAATCTATAAAAGACTTCATTCCTTACAGTAATTAGATCATCAAAGGGTTGAGACGAAAGAAACCCTATGTTGTAAAATAACGCTAAAAGTAATAGCAATACTATTTAAAAATCAGCTACATTAAGAGCAATATTTATATCGTTTTCATTTAAGACTGAAGTATTTCCTTCTCTTTAAAGAAGAATATCCGTGAAAATAAAAATAATTATAAACCATCTGTCCTTAACATATAATGGAGTCTGGCAATAAAACTCAACAGATTTAATGAACGAGATGATGAAGGATAACGTGATTCTCCACACAGTCACTCACTCCTATTTCCACAGCAGATTTTGACAGAATTGGAAAAGCTATTAAAAATAGCAGTTTGAACCCAAAAAAGGAGGAGTATTTAGTGGAATATTTATATGTATCTTAAGCCATTTGTTAATGTTTATAAATAAATGTGTGCATTTGCAGACATTAACTTCTATCGTTTTGGTGCTAGGGAGTACGTCAACTGTGCTTTTCTAATATTGTTTTTTAACTATTTAATTTTAATTGTAAAAAGCAAAGCATTTAAGTGAATCTTTAATGCCCCTTTATACAACTTATGGAGAGCCAGTGTGCACGCCCCATGTAATGCCTATGAAACCAAATAAGAAAAGGGTTGAATATTGGTTTAAAGAGGCTGTTTTTTTTTCTTAGATACAGTTGAAGGTAAGAAGAAGAGGGTACATCTGTTGTAGAATATTATCTGTTCAATGACAGGATATGTAAAGAAAAAAGTCTAAGTAACATTTCTTATTACAATTATGCAAATGTTGAAAGGTCCTGTGTTTCACTTCAAAGTTTTATGATATATGCTTGCATAATAGCCAAGACTGCTTAGTTATATTTCTTGTTAATAAAAAAAACTGTAAATCTGTATTTTCATTTGGACATCAAGATTCTTTCCGAAGTACAAATAACAGCTCTCAAAAAATATATTTAAAAGTTTTAAAGTTCTGCAAAAGAGACAAAGAAGGCCATCAATAATATATTCCTTTGACTGCGGCTGTGTTCTTCTTCCCTCCACTCTTTCCCACTTCTCCATGGCAACTCCATTCTCTTCTTCAGCTTTTCACGAAGGCTCAACTCTGGACAAAAGCTTCATTCTTCATCCAATCTTTCACGAGTTGCTCCAACTTTTGATCATTCAGAGGAGCCGATGCAAAGGCATGAGAGAATCTTCAAAGGCCGTCCTTTACTTCTGCATGGGAATCTGTAATATGAACATAGTGGCATTCAGATAGAATGCGTTCATTCCCAGTATAGCAGATATAAGCTGTAAAGTCTGTTTCCCTTTTAAGACCTTCTGTAGTGTAGTTGGTAGTGCCTTAGCACTACCAAAAATGATTCTTATTTTCACATTGGGTAATGTGCTTATTTGATTATTGTTGGTCCCGAATGAGATTGGGAGTTAAATTAAATAAGAAAACGAAGCCACGAGTGAGGTCAGGGAAAAACTGTATATATGAACATAGTGGCATTCAGATAGAATGCGTTCACTCCTAGTATAGCAGATATAAGCTGTAAAGTCTGTTTCCTTTTTAAGACCTTTTGTGGTGAAGTTGGTAGCGCCCTGGCTTAGTAATTATAAGTCCCAGGTTCAAATCCCAGTCGGGGTAAAAATGATTCATGTTTTCACATATGGTAATATGCTTATATAATTATTGATGGTCCCGAATGAGATTGGGACCAATAAATGCAAAAAACAAAGCCACGAGTGAGGTTAGGAGAATATGTGATATGAACAAAAGGCATTCAGATAGAATGCGTCCATTCTTAGCATAGCAGTTAAGCTGTAAGGTTTATTTCTCTTTTAGACCTTCAGTGGTGTAGTTGACAGCGCCTTGGCACAGTAAATATGTGTCATAGGTTCGAGTCCCGGTCAGGGGTAAAATATGATTCATATATATATATATATATATATATATATATATATATATATATATATATATATATATATATATATATATATATATATTGCTTCAACTTGTGTTCGAACCCAATTCCATTGGGGATTTAACTCTGAACTCGGAGACCTGAAGACAGATATATTCATAATGAGAGGGCCGTCAACAGCACTCAAGGAATATCTTTTATTAAAGCTCATGAAGTTTTCTCTACACTCTGAAATATAGACATAATTTTCTTTCAAAATGAACTCCTGAAATTATCTCTTTTGGTTATTGAGTTTATAAGTGAAGGCTGTGGCTTCTTTTATAGGCAGTTTGATGACGGGCTCATGATTGATGAGTAGCGGAAGCACTCAATTACAATGTTTGCTGAAATGAAAAATCGAGTCTATATATATATATATATATATATATATATATATATATATATATATATATATATATATATATATACACACACACATATATAATATATATATATATATATATATATATATATATATATATATATATATATATATATATATATATATATATATATATATATATATATATATATATATATATATATATATATATATATATATATATATATATATATATATATATATATATATATATATATATATATATATATATATATATATATATACACACACACATATATATATATATATATATATATATATATATATATATATATATATATATATATATATATATATATATATATATATATATATATATATATATATATATATATATATATATATATATTATAAAACAGATAAAATTACAACAAAATTTTAGATTGAGTTGTGAGTAAAAAATAAAAATATAAATGTTTTTAATGAGATTTAGGTGGAAACCAAGGTATATAAGAATATTC